>LPNX010520491.1:248172-297439 GCA_001517045.1 Pseudotsuga menziesii | reverse complement strand
TAGTTTTAATAATAAAAATATTTTAAAATTTTAATGATTAAAAAATTAATAAAATTAATTAAGCCATTTATATTTAATTTGAAATTATAACATAATGTGTCTGTATTATGATGCATTTTTTTAACAAATTAGTAACATTGATTTTTTACATATATATTTTGTATTTCTAATTTTTTCTAATTTTTTTAGTTGCAAGGAGTGGAAATGATTTTCTTAGATAAGTATTTATATTATAAAAATATTTTCAAATCGTATAAATATTTTTTTAATAATTTATTTTCGTTTATAAAAAAATATTAGAATAATATATGCTTCAACTAATAAATTAAAAGAATTTATGCACCACCATTCACTTATTAAGTTAATACGATATATTATTTATTCACAGCTTTTTTATTGCTAAAAATTAATATACATTAAAATCAACTAATAAACTAAAAGAATTTATACACCAGTGTTGACTTATTCAGTTAATATGATATATTATTAACTCGTAACTTTTTTTATTGCTAAAAAACAATATACATAATATTTTTAGTGCTAAAAACATATACATTAAAATCTTATATACTAATATGACATATTTTCATAATGTATAAATATTTTTTTAATAATTTATTTAAGAATAAATTAAGTTTTATATCCTTTTTTTATAAGAGATTTAACTATAACATTTATTTACAATAAAATGAATATATCAAAAAAAATTTATGATTTTGATATTAATTTAGTCTAATAATGCAATAAATATTATAATAATATTGTTAAAATTTTACATGTAAATAAATCTCAATTAAATCACATTAAAATTAAATTGATGAGGAATGTACTAAATATAAAAAGTCAACATAAATTAAAAAAATAACTCTTGAAAAATAATTTTTTAGTTTAATTTCATTTACAAGGACAATCATTTTTTGGGGAATTTACAATGAATCTTAGTCACATCATTATAGAGTTATTTTATTAATTTTATTTATAGTCAATTTAAAAAAGTAACTCAACCATGATTATTGTGCATAAAAAGTAGTGTAGGAGGTGAGTTGTCATATATACATACCCCATAAAACCCCTAACTCATAATATTTTAATATATCTTATATTTTTGTAGTACATCTCTTAGGAGGCCCATTTTTTACCTCAAATTCTCTCTAATGAATAATTATATTATTTATTAATGAATGAAGATTAATGTTGTGATTATTTTAGCAATTTTTGTCTAATTTATCTGAAATTCATGGCATTAATTTCATATTCAGTGTACATTCTAGTTTATTATTCCACTTCATAATTCCCTTCCTACATCTTTCTTTCTTTCCTATAGATTAATGGTTCACAAATTTAACAAAAAAATTTATCCTTAGATGTTAGTAGTTACATTTATTTTGATTAACACGTCAAGAAAATGGCTGAGACTCCCTTTAAACATTCTTGCTACCTTTTTAGAGACACTTAAAAGAATAATGGTGTCTTCTACAAATTGTTCATGATTGAATGGTTTCACTCAATGGGAGAAGAGATTCCAGGGAAACCCTCATGTAACTGAGCATTCATGTTTCTACTTAAGGATTCCACAACCAGGATGTAAAGGAAAGGGGACAGAGGCATCCTTTCCTCAAACCTCTCAAGGATCTGAATAAAGGGAATGGCATACCATTAACCAGGGAAGCAATTTATGGATGGCCAATGCAAGATTTGATTGAATCGATGAATAAGTGATTATTTGACAAACTCTTCCATAGTTCTAAAAAGAAACTAATGTCTAATCCTATCAAAGGCATTAGCTATATCAAACTTAATTTCCATTCTTGGATCCTTTCTTTTTAAACTTGATTGAATAGCCTCCTGGACTATAATATATTATCAGGAATTTTTCTGCCGACAATAAACCTACCCTAATTTGCTGAGATCATCCTTGGGATAATTTTCTTCATTCTTTGAGAGAGAATTTTGGTGAAAATTTTGTAGGAGGCATTACAAAGAGATATTGGATTGAATCTTCTCATAGAAGATGGATGGTTTTCTTTGGGAATGAGAGATATGAAGGAGGAATTCATTGACCCTCCTATGCCTTCCCTTCCTCTTTTCCAAGATATCATTCTCTAAAGATATCTCTTAATTATGCTCCAACATCATCTATAAAAACCTATCAGGAATCTCTGTGAGTGAGGAGCTTTATCAAGGTGAAGGGACTAGATGGTAGATTTAATTTATGCTTGTAAGGTTGGTATGCTAAGAAATTCATTATCATCGTGTGTGATTATCTCCAGAATGTTTTCACACATATTGTTAACATCTTAGGGGTTAGGATCCTCCTTTACCATTTACAATTCTTTGAAGGAATCAAAGGCCTCTTTTTTAATGTGCTTATTATTGAAAAGAAGAGTCCCGCTATCATCTTTGATGTCCAGTATCAATCATGTTTCTCCTGATAGCAGAATGTTGTTTTAAAGAAGAATAATAGGACACTCATAGAGAATACCTATTGCATGTTGTAGAATGTTTCTTTTCCAAATTCATTTCATGTTGAGGTAACCACAATTGTGGTAGATATTCAAGAGGGGTTTCCTTTGTAGACATATCATCCATGCCCCCCTATGAACCATGGAATGGAAGGAATCCAAGCATTTAACATTTCAAAATTTTTGGGTACCTTGTGTATATCAATGTACCATATGAGATACATATGGTGTAAGTATGAAGTGAAATCATGGTTGAATATGATGGTTATTAAGGTATAAACAAGAAACTTGTCAAAAGTAGGGATGATATATATGATTAACATGCATTATTGGTTAAAAAAGTGGGAAATTTGACATGGAGAGTGTTTTTGAGAACCCAATGCTAATGTTTGAATTTAGGGGTGATAGTATTGGTGTTGGTTTCTTTGGGATCATCGACACTAATTTGGGGAATGAAGTCCCATATTATACACAAGTGGAAGAAACTATTGAGGAAGAAGCTATTGAGGAGGAGGATACTTGGGTTGTAAAGGAGTTACGTCATAGACCTATGAAAACTAAGGATGTGAGAATCTTAGTATTGAATCACCAATGCTCAAGAAATCAACTACAGTCCAAATACCACCACAATGGTTTCAATATTCTTCTATAATGTCAAGACCGTTTTTGGATTTCATTAATGTCCAATAAACTCTTCATTTTGATAGTGTAAGGAATTGGAAGAATGTAATGCATTTTGATACTATAAGGAATTGTAAGAATGTAATGCATCATGAGTTTGAATCATTGTTTAAAAAAACAGATTTGGGGACTTATAGAATTTATGCTCCAAAAGAAAACAATTGTATGCAAGTGTCTTTTCAACCTAAAATTTAGGTAGGATGGTTCAATTAATTGGTATAAAGCATACTTGGTAGAAAAAGGCCATGCTCGGCCTAAAGGATTTGAGTACCGAGAAAAAATTCTCAATGGTGTAGATGTCATCAATTAGGGTGTGCTTGCACTTGCAATGGTACATGATTTTCATGTGCATCAACTTGATGTAAACACAAATTTCCTCAAATGGAGAGTCAAAGAACATATTCATGTAAGAACCTAAAGCATATGTGAAATTGAGAAGAGAGCATTTGGTTTTCAAGTTGTAGAAGGATTTGTATGGTTTAAAATGTTGCAAAACCGTGATGATTGGGATTTGAATATTTCAGCAGTCTTATGGGCTTATCGCACTACCTGCAAAAGGTTGACAGGGAAGACACCATTTAAGTTGGTGTACGGGAAGGAGGAAATCAGCCTAAATGGGCTCAGCATCTCATGAAAGTAGTTGAGGATGGTGCTGGGGATCTAGATGATAAGAGAAAAATGAGGTCTCGTTGGATGTGGAATTAAATTCTGCATCTAATGAGTACCCACATTGCATACTTTTGACGGACCCTGCTACCCCAAAAACAAGAAATACCTAAAAAAACATGATGATGACATCCCATGCTTATCTCTCAAATGGATACCTATTTTTATAGCTCCAAATCTCATAAAAATAGGTGTCCATGCTTATCTCTAAAAATATGGGTACCTATTTTTGTACCTCCAAAACTCATAAAAATAGGTGTCCATGCTTATCTCTAAAATGGGTACCTATTTTTATAGCTCCAAATATCATAAAAATAGGTGTCCAAAATTTTCAGTTTGAGGACTTGTTGGATGCAAAATTTAATTTTGCATCCAATCCATAGCCACACTGCATACTTCTGAGGTATCCATGACACCCAAAAATTAAAATTTTAATATAATAGGTACCCATTTTAGAGCTCCAAATTTCATAAAAATAGGTTACCATGCTTATATCTCAAATGGACACCTATTTTTATAGCTCCAAATCTCATAAAAATAGGTGTCCATTCTTATCTCTAAGATGGTACCTATTTTTATACCTACAAAACTCATAAAAATAGGTGTTCATGCTTATCTCTCAAATAGGTACCTATTTATATAGCTCTAAATCTTATAGGTGTCCATGCTTATCTCTCAAATGGGTACCTATTTTTAGCTCCAAATCTCATAAAAATAGGTGTCCATGCTTATCTCTCTAAAATGGGTACCTAATTTTATAGCTCCAAATCCTCAACAAGGACTTGGTACCAAAAGATACATAAGTACATGAAGTGACAAGGATTTGATAATTCAATTGTTGATCCAAGTGTATAAACCATCAAGCATGTGAGATTTTCAAAATCCTAATATTGTATCTAGATGATGCTATTTTTTATACAAATATTTGTCGATATTGAAAGTTCAAATACAACATGGTAATTGAGATTTATATGTTTGATCTAGTGAGATCCATTATTGTGTTGATGTGTGAGTATCAAATATTCAAAAGAATATGGTTCATTTGGGAAAGTCATTGAATTAAACTTCTTTATGAATTAAATTTTTTATATGTGTGTAAGAGAGAAACCATATAAACAAGGCTGCAAGGTAATGATACCTAGCGAGGTTAGGTTTAGGTTGTAAGATTAAGTAATGGTTTGTTGAACATGTTATTATTTGAGTGTGTTGTTAAATAAAATGCATCACCAATCTTGATCCTTTACTTGAGCATATGAGCTGATGCTTACTATGCATGAAACTTTTTCCACAACCCATTTTTGTTTGTAGCAACCCAATTATCCATTCAAAAAAAGGGTGTTGGGGCCAATGATTGTATTTATGTTTTGGTTTGAACTCGACCATTGCAATTTTAATGAGCAGATTAATATTAATTTTAAAGTACAGAATGTAATTAACTTTAAACGATGAATCCTGCACTTAGTCGCGGATGACAAGTCTTGCATTCAGTTGCACACAAGATCTGCAGTCAGTTGCAGACAATACTATCGCATAGAGAGTGTCCCTACATTCACTTGTAGATATCGTACCCCTGGAGTACCAAAACATGGGGTACTAAGTACCCAAACACGGGGTACGACGTACCATTTTGCCTATAAGTACCCCTTTTTTTATAACGGAGTCTCGGGTACGTGGACCCAATATGGGGTATGATAGGAGACGTACCCTACGAGTACCTAGCATAGGTACGTATACCCTATCCCCGGGTACACACAATATAAATTTAAAATATCCAATGTAAATTTAAATTTAATATTAAATTTAAAATATCCCGTGTAAATTTTAATTTAATATATAGTTTTACTAATCGTAAATTTAAATTTAATTTAGAGTTTCATAAAATGTAGATTTAGTTTCGTCTCTACTACAATGATATTAAATTATAATGTACTACAATAATATTAAATTAAAATCAAAACTATGACTTTTGAACACATGTAATCTATATGTAAAGCATAGCAAATTATGGATAAAGTACAAGAAGTTTTAACTTATGAAGTTGGATAAATGATTACATATACATAGTGGATCACTTGCCTAGCAACTGCATGCATAACACTGGGATAGGTAAGAGCTATCTATTGAGCTACAGAGCATTTAATGCAGCTGCAGCAGGCTTGATGACCGTTAGATCTCGAGCAGCTCAAGATGCAACTGTCATTAAGCTTGCTGCAGCGGCATTAAATGCTCTGCAGCTCAATGGATAGCTCTTTCCTGTGGGATATGCTCCTTCTATGATCTGTTATGCAGGTTATTCTTTTCACTGTAAGCATATTTTCCATGCAGGTTATTCTTTTCACTGTATGCAGAATTGACGAGCCAAAATTTTTAGCAAGGCAAGCACTCAAGAAACTGTAAATGAGAAACACTGAAAGGGAGAGATTGCAAAGTATAATTTACAGGAGCAGGAGCCATGGCTACATGGAAGCCCTTTTATCTGCTTGATGATGATGACGATAGAGACATTGTAAGTTTCAGCCTTTATTTTTTGTTAGCTGGGTCACATAGCATAAAACGTTTTGATAAGATTGGAATTAATGGTTCCTTGTCACTAGCAGTTTGTAATAGCCCTTTCTTTCCAATTAAGAAGACCTCATGCACACATGGAAACACTCTCACAGCATAAAAGAAAACCAATGGTGACCATGAAAAATCGAAGTTATGGGAGGAATACCGAAAAATCGAAGCTATGGGAGAACTACTGCCAAATGCACATCTCTTAGCACCCTTTGGCCGGATAGGCTTGCACAATTATTTGCATGCAAGCACAAAGGTAAACTTACCTCTTTCTCTTTCTTTCATTAGTTCTATAGAAACCGTAATAATTCTTTAAGCATAACCATGTGCATTATTAACAAGTTATATTATGTACAATAGTAAAAGGTAATATTCATTTGCATTACTAGCAAGTTATATTATCTACGGTAATAAAGGGTATTTCTATTGCATTATTAACAGGTTATATAAGGGTATTGCTATTGCATTATTAACAGGTTATATCATCTTGCATATCCAGAGAATCCCTGCGACATTGATCTTTTTATTGCAATATAAATTTAATCACTTGTGGACAGTATTAGAGTAAGATATTATAATAACATGTTAATAAATAAATATTTGTCATGAATCAAAATATTTAAAGACTTAATACCTCATATATGGGATATAACCTGTTGCAGTCTTAGCTTGAAGCTGTTGAAAGAAAATATGCAATGGATGTCGCTACCTTGTTTTCAAAGTACTCAAGAACTAGAGAGGGCTAAACATATGTCTACGGATCCCAAGGCTAAGGTTATAGCTCATATTGAGGTCAGGGTTTGCAACTACAAATTGACAATTTGAAGATTTATGAACCATGTACCTGAATAAATCATTGTTGTTTGTAGGCCTCGTTCCATTGCAAAATATTCACAGGCAATTTCGACCTGTGTAAAGAGACTATTTTTTATGTACTTTTTATTTCTTCCTTACTTGTAAAATATCTCTTTATGCACTATTTTCTCTATTAATCTAAATGATAAACTATTTGTTTGTTTTCCCATTTTTAATAAACTATTTGTTTGTTTCCATTTTTAATACCATTTTTTTTAATTATAATAATAATTCATCTTCTTCTTTTATTGCTTCTTTGATCGTTATTTTTTCAAATCATAACAAATATTCAAATTCAACATTATCTTCTTCAATTTTTCAAAATTAAAATCATCCTTATTTTTTCAAAATTATAACAAATATTCAAATTCAACATTATCTATATTTATTTTTTCAAAATTAAAAAGAATGTAACCATCATCCTTTATAATTCTAATAGTTATTCTCTAAAAAAAAAACTTCAAAATACTACCATTCTAATTTTAATTTTTCAATTATTTTTTCAAAATTATAACAAATATTCAAATTCAACATTGTTTGTATTTATTTATTTTTAATTAAAAAGAATGTAACAATCATTCTTTATAATTCTAATATTTATTTTCTAAAAAAAAAAGTACTAACATTCTAATTTTAACTTTTCGATTATTTTTTCAAAATTATAACAAATATTCAAATTCAACATTATCTATGATTACTTTTTTCAAAATTAAAAAAATGTAACTATCATTCTTTCTAATTCTAATATTTATTTTCTCAAAAAAAAACTTCAAAATACTACCATTCTAATTTTAATTTTTCAATTTTTTCATACTTAATCAAAAAAACATAATGATAGCCATTCTTACAAGTTTTGGCATAACACATATTTTCATTTTTCATAATAACAAGGCTTTAATGTTCCATGATGCTAGTGGAATTAGTAGCAAAGCTCCTTAATATCTTCCTCGTTAAAAAAGTTTGGTAACAAATAATTATTAGTTTTTTTAGTTGAATTGTAAAAACTGATAGATAAACATTATGTTTAGAGTAAACCCTCTTCTCAATTGAAAAGTAGTATATGCATATTTTTCTTCATTTTATCCCCGGATGCAGGTGCTTCGAGGAGAGATGTGGTGGAGGGAAGTACATCTTGTTGAATGGCACCTATGACACCTATCAACAACCCCTGACTATTAATGAATCACTCCTCCCAATGCAGGTCATCCAAGCTCAATTTCACTCAACTATGCACATAGGTCACCCTGCACAAGTCTTGGTTTTTAATGGCTCGCTTCTCCCTGCGCAGGTCATTTATGTTCGATGGAATTCATCTCAGCACTCAGGTTTCCTGGCATGATGGCTCAACACAGATATGGTTTCTATAGATGTTTATTCTTCACGCGTTCTTTGCTCTCCTCATTCTGACATTGCTCATGTCAGCTCTCTACCCAGGAAGAAGGTCAAGGTTTAGAAGCTATGGGACTATTCTTCCACCATGTCGTGACGTCTCTGTGCTATGCCTCGCAGCAGAAGCATCTCCAGAGGGGAAAGGGTCCAAGCTGTGATGTGTCGCTCCCTCTCTGTGGGGTATGGTTCTCACATCCCTCTCAGCATTCGTCAAGTCGTGGATGATTGGGAGGCGAAAGCAGTGGCTCACCATTGCACTACTGATCTCTTGAGACAAAATCTCTCCCATTACTATCATATGAAAAATGTTCTAGCTCAACTACTATAGGAGAGAGACAGGGCTCCCTCCCCATATCCCTCCAAAAATTTAGAAAGTTCCTATGGTAAGCTAACCTCCTCGTCTTCATTGAGCAAGCATCTGCGGGACCCCCCTAAAGAAACTCCCTAGCAATAGGACACTATGTCCATCGAACATCTGGAAGAAGCTTCGCCTAACACGAAGTTGAAAACACAAATAGCAGGGAGTCATGAGCAGGTCGATAGCTCGTCTCAAAGGATGTTAGTTGCTCCTCCTGTAAAAAAACTGACTCTTGATTCAAAACCATCACTCTTTGTCGATGATGAAGACTACTACAAGCCCTGCATTGTTGTTGAAGAACCCTAGAGGAAGTCATAAGTCCTTAGGCTTTTTTAATTGTCTCTATGTTTTTATCGGTATGCTTAGCTTGCTTGTCATAGCTATGCTATGTTTCAGTTGTGTATGGAGTGACTTGGTTTCCCTCACCAAGGGCAACTCCATGACAGGTTTTTTGTTACTATTCCAGTGTCCTGACACTGATGATATATGAGATAGAGACTCTATGAATGTACTCTTTTCGTATATTACTATATCTTTCTGCAATTTAAAATAAAAAAAATCTTTATTTTATATGATTTGGTAAAAAATAATAATTGTTTTTTTAGTTGAACTGTAAAACTTTATTAAATAAGCATTATGTAGAGAGTGAACTTAGATTTTAATTGGAAAATAGTATATACATTGTTTTTTCAAATGGTTTGTTTTATATAATTTTATGTTAGAAATTAATTATAGAGGAAAATGATAGAGGATATTCATTTTTTTAGTATTTACTTTCTTAACTTTGAAAATAATTAATTTCTATATTAAAAACTGTAAATTAATCTTTCTATCTCCAATTGTGATCCCCAATTTTAATAATTGAATTTTTTTTATTACGTTGTATATTTAAAAATTGTATATAAATTTTAACTAAGTTTTATTAATATATATATGTGTTTGTGTGTGAGATAAAAAAAATTAAATTAAAATTAGTTTTTTTTTTTTGTAAGTTGCACATTATATATTAACAAGGAAAATCAAAATTTACATAATGGTAGAGGGTCTAAGGTGGTCTTAGGTGGTGAAACCACCACTCGAGCCATTCAAAATTACATGAACTTCTGGCATTACTTGAGCAAAGAAAGTCATATGGCCCTAAGAGGAAAGAAAACCTTAAACTGTCTATTGATCTACAGTATCTACCTTTATACATAAAACATAACAGAAGAGATAATAACAGTTTGTGGAAAAAAGACTTAACATAGCAGTCTAAACCAGAAAGTGGTGGCGTCGACTCCGGAGACATGACTGAATTAGGTTGGTGGAGCCTCCTCCACGGTGGGACATGCCCATCCCCATTCCTCTGATTTTGTGACCGAATTAGTAACAAGAACGAACGCAAGTGGTGGTGATATTTGGCTGCTAAGCTCTTCGCTATCCTGCACATGTTTAAACAACGGTTCAATGGTGGGAGAGATAGGAAAAGGTACGTTGGTTGCAGCTTCCAAAGATGAATTCGTTCCTCTATGCGTCGATCTTCTTTCTGTGGAATTGCCACACCCCACTTCCAGGGCTCTAACATGCCTCTACTCAGTCACCAGGAATTTGCAGGCAAAGGTTACATCCAAGCCACTAAGTTGGTTATCCATGTCGATCATTTTGGCCTTGACAGAAGCAACCATATTGCGGTCCAATATCCACATTCCCATCATTTTTCCATAAGAACCCCCATCATATTTTTTATCAACCAATAATGATTGATTCCCCCCCCCCTCCTCACCCTGTGGTGAGCCACTCGTTAACTAGAAGGCCTTCCCAGTCGTCAATTAAACCGTGGACCTGAATTGAAATTATGGCTTCGTAGCCCTCCTCTAGCATGGCATTATACCTTGTTGTGACTTGTTGTGGCCATTGCTCCCCCTACGAGGGGCCCCCCTTTTCCTGGACATCCCAGAGACCTGAGTTAAGTGGAGGTTGTGAAACTATAAAACCAGTAGTAGTCGAATAAGATACAAAACGAGCTGATCACCAAAACCAGAAGAAAACTAGAAGAAAACATGCACAACAAGGTGCAAGTGGGTGTCACCGCCTCCCATGAACACCTTCTTATCTTGTTACTTATGTACTTGTGAAAGACTCACACGCTTAATCCTAAATGCCATTAAAACCGGGTTGAATGCTGATGGTGCAGGCTTGAGCGTCGCCATCCTGGAACGAGACAACTTCACCCACCCACACAGCAAAACTGAAGGGATGCGGAGGGGTATTAATGTCTCCAGCATGCGTGGTACCACGTTGTCGGCTCCCAGACCGAGGCACGATGCGCTATTGGTCAGGTAGGCTGACACCTGCATCCAGGTTAAAATTAGAAATTTTAATTTTATAAAAAAATATTGGACTATGGTTTTATATAAAATTATGAATTGAGAAAATAGTTTAAAAAAAATTAAACAAAAAAAACATTCTTTGACAATTTTCCATCTCTATTAATATTATACATCCTATTTTACCAACCTTAGGTATAACTTTTATCATCTATATCAATATTAATTGGTCGCTAGGCTAATTTAGGTGACATTTGGCTTAGGTATAACTTTTATCATCTATATCAATATTAATTGGTTGCTAGGCTAATTTAGGTGACATTTGGTTTTGGCTGGTTAAGTGGTATTTTTTACTTTTTTAAACAATGGGAACGTCAACTTCCCAAGGGTATATCCAAGAGCTCGCAAGCTAGATATACCAATAACTTTGTGACTCCATAGAGGCCGAGATTGATTTTTACTCCAAAATACTCTAGACACAACGTTGGACCTCATGTAGGGACACAACTGATCTACTAGGTGAGTGTTTACATAAAGTAAAATATCTTTTATTTACCCAGATTCTATTTTTTAGGATACATACATTCATTGATCCCAAGGAAGATTTTTAAAAGTAAATAGTACTTGCAATTGCAATGTCTTGTACTGCAGACCTTGATGCATGACTATACGTGTTCTTTTACACATAATCTATTAATTATTGAGTTTCGATTAAAATGGAACATTACCAATCATTCTAACAAATACATCTGTGTCAATTGATAGATCATTAGATAAGTTAATATATTAATGTTGATGGAACTATTTTAATTTTTTTAATTATTTATAACAGTAAAAAATAAGATAAAATAGTATGATCATTGTCATTTCGCACATATAACCACTAGCATATGCACCGAGAGGTGCAAAGGAACCTTGAGAGGGTAAAAATATTGAGTCTTTCCGCAACTGATCCTTTCTGACTTACCTTCGGAGACTAGAAATTACAATGTAATAATACTTTTATGGGTACTACTGACTCGACTTACAACTGAGGTTTCACCTCAAGACATTCATGACTAAATACATTAATGGCATCCCCAATCGGAGGATCAACATATCTCTATCCCCCCGTTTAAAATTAATAAATTTCCTTAATTACCCTTGTTTTTTAGATTTATTGACTTTCGAAATAAATTTTACCTTGTTTTCCAACATGTCTTTCTTGATTCTAATTCCCACTTTCCAAATTTGAGAAGCGGAAATCCCTTTTTTACAGGTTCATTGAAGTTTGTTTTCTGCTTTCCAATTTTCGATGTTCAAATCCAGGAAGTCATATAATTTTCAATAAGGCAATGTCCCTTTCTCGATTTCTGATTTCTGATATTCAAGTTGCGGAAAGTGGAAATATAGTTATTTTTCGAAGGGTTTTATGATATTCGCGATTTCTGATTTTCGAATCATGGAAGTCAGAAATATTGCTTTTTACGCTTATGATTTTTTATCTTTCTGATTTTCTCCATTTTCCTTTGTGAGTTTGGAAATCAGAAAACTCACAAATTTGTTGGTCGAATCTTTACTTCCCGATTTCTGACTTCTAAAGTTTGGAGCGTGGAAATCGGAAATCACAATTTTTTGGACCTTCGCAGTATCCCGTTATATTTTATCGCTTCAATTGTAGCCATCCATATATCCTAGATCTACGGTCTAGATAATTTTTTCCATTTAATTTTGGGTTTTAAATCTATTTGAAGTAACGACTGTTTTTACCATTTTTCCCCTGCTTTCTTGCTGTGTTCGAAGATTTTACTGCAGAATTTTCCTTCCTCCAGCTCATGAATTTACAGTTTTCTAAGCTTTTTCACTAGTAAGTAATTACCACTAGAACATTTTTTCTATTGGTCGGAACTCGTGTCATTGTTTTAAACATGGTTTCCAAAATCCAATCGGAGAGAATGTCCACCACCTCCAGGAACACCAAGTCAAAAACAACTCTTGAGGAGCAAAAGAACAAAGACCCTAACGCCGATGTGTTCACTAACACCAGTGGACGTGTGTCTGATACCTTGTACTTGGACTGGTATAGGATTTACGGAATTTTTGACAATGACAATTTATCCTCTATCACCCATGATCAGCCGGCTTATGAACGAATTCGTATTTCTCAGCTTCACTGCATTCCTGCTAGACCCCCTTTCATGCCCTATATAGACCCTGTTAAGTGGGGCGTGGACTATGCAAACCCTAAGGAACACGCTTTCAATGACAATACCCATACTCCCATTGCACCGTTCCATTCTGATGTATTTGCTAGGGCTTATGCGAATGGACCTCCTAGAAAGATTTTGACATCGAAATTTCTTGATGAGGCCATTATCCGGTTCAACTACGAAGAGGTGTTCAAGTCTTGGATGGACAACATAGAATTGTTTAGGGAACAGTTGATAACCTCAGTTAATTCCTATCCAATTTCCTGGTTTAGGGAACCATTCTCCTTACTAGCATCTATGTTATGTCGATTGTATGGGTCGGGAAACTGCTCCTTGTTCAAAGCTAAGTGGGTTCCTGTGGCTCATCACATTTTGCTTACAGGTGATTCTTTTAATTGGGAATAGGTTTTATCTTTCAATTTGAAAGATTAAATTGAGAAGTATCAAAAAACCTCAACCAACCGAAATCCACCATTTTACATGTCAGGGTTTGTGATGGATGCTTTCTGTGCAAGTTCTCCTTTCCTTGTTTTAAATTGGAACTGGAACAAGAATTCTCCCCCAGTGCACATATATTTTTCTGATATGTGGGAGGACAATTTCATTCCTCAAATTTATGAGACATGTGATGTATTCCTTGTGTTGATGTACCATAAAATTTTCAAGGCTGACACTCCAACATTTTCTCAGAGAGCCAGGGTATTACTTTCAGTACATGGCGATTGGTATGTCAGAGAATATTTCTCATATATGAGGATTTTTGGAAGCAATACAGTGCATCTACTATCGATAATGGTCCCTGATCGTATGGTACTACAGGAATTTGCCTTTCAGACAATTATCGATGGGGTTTTTCCGAAGATGACAAAGCACAAGAAAAAGGCGTGGCCCAAATTTCCCTTGTATCTGGACTCCTTTGTACTTAAGAATTCTACCCATGAAGTTGTGTTGGATAAAGAAATTTCTATCATGAATTTGGGAGAGGCGCCCAAGAAAATACATGACCCAAAATATTATCTTGCCAACCTCTTTGCACATGAGCGTGCTAAGTCTCATTATGTTTCTGAAGATGATCTTGATGATTCTATGTTGAGAGAAGTTGTGGATTTTCGAGAGGAAATGGGAAAGATCGAGGATCCATAGGTTAAGTCTCATCTTTACAAATACCAAAAGGACATTAAGGATCATTCTCTTCATTGCAAGGAAACTAAACTGAAGATAGAGAAGGACATTCAAAAATAGAACATGGAGAAATAAGAAAAAGACAAAGCAGCAAGCTCTACTACTACTCTTGCTACTGAATCTAAGGACAAAGGTAAGGGTATCCTTGATGGTCTTTCTAGTCCTCAGCCTGGCTCAATGGAATACACTCTGCAAAAGGGAGTAGAGTTTAAGAAGAATATTGAGAGAATCAGTTCCCAATTGCAAACTCACATAGAAATGGCCGAGTCACAGTCTAAGAAGCAAAAGACCCAATTGAGTTTTGAGTAGCTCCAATCACAACAGGAGCCCAGGGAAGAACAGATGGTGCCCCTATTGAAAATTGCTCAAAGAGAATAGGTACTCGTTCAAGTCCCTCCAATACGACAGGTAAACCTCTACCTCCACCTGATGTTGAAATTCATGACATAGATAGTAATCTTGGGGAAGAGACTAGTCCTTCCACTTTTCAAGTTAGTATTTTGACTTCCTTGGTATCATCCATTCCCAGTCCTAAGGATTCTAAATTTTTTTTAGATGCATAATTTTCCGAGCAGTCTTCTTCTGAAATTAATCTTTCACAAGTTCTGTAACCTACCACTACTATTCCCACAATACTAGTTGACTCAACCATTCATACTTCTTCTCCTCATCATTTGCCACCTCATCTTATCCCAACATCCCCACTTTCTCAACTTCCTTAGATAAACATCCCTTGCATCTCTACAAATCTTTCCCCTAAAATTGATACGCCAATACTCAATTCCTCTTCATCCCTCACATTTACGTGTTTTACTTCTCCTATGAACATCTCGTCCCTCACTACAAAAATCCCTCTTTCCTAGATAGAAACTGATCCCTTAGTTACCACTCAGCAGCAAACCATTTCACCCCCTGAAGGAATGGCAGATTTTGGAGAAGATGATGTGGTATCTATGGGAAAATACTACTGGAGTAAGAAGGACAACTCTGTGAACAATAGATGATATAAGAGGACAAGAGAGGGCTCAACCAAACAGATTCCTGCCCTCAGTCAGGTTATATGAAAATCAGACACCCCTAATATCAAGAAAGGGGCACTAGATATAGCAGCTGCTATTGGAGCTTTTGCAGGGGATAATTACGACTCTGTTTCACAACCAAGTGTGACCCTTACTGATAAGAAACAAGAATTGAAAAAGACTAGATTGGACTTAGCTACAACTGAGGAAAAACATGCATAAGAGGTTAAGCAGCTAAAACAAGAATATGAGAGAAAAATCAAGCAATGGGAAAAGAAGACAGAAGATCTCAAAGATCATCTTATCAAATCAGATGTTCTTAATCAGAAGCAAGCAGAAAAGATTGCCATCCTTGAGAAATAGGTAAAGGATGCTCAGAGAGAATCAGCATCCTCTTCTTTTTCAAATCTGACACTAGAAGAGTTTAAGCAGCTACTCTGCAGAGTGCATGAAGATTTTTCGCCAGGCCATGGTCAGTCTATATACCTATTTTGATGGATGTAGGGTTTATATAATTCATTTGGAAAATATTTTAAAACTTTGGAAACCCACCATGATCAAACAAGAGCATCATCTAGGGCTGTTGAACAGGTGATAGATTGGAAAATGCATATCTTAGATAAGCTAAATGATATGCCAATTTTGGACAATCTACAAGAAAAAATGACTGAGGTCATAATTGAGACATGGGAGAATATCTATGACTCAGTGGAAGCTATAATCAGAGAAGGATAGTCAGCTTGTGAACGTAGGTGTCCAGCTTCTATAGTTTTGCTTGTTTATTTGGAATTTCCTATGTTATATCCTATTGCTCAGGCACCTTCACCAAAACTCCAACTGGAACAGGTTGAACAACATTTCGATGTAGCTAAGGAGCAGATCTAGTAGATAAATAAGCTCACCATGCAGGAGATTGAGGGATGGATTGAGATCCCTTACTCTTCGATGGCTCTGATATAGGTGTACCTGAAAGAGTGGAAGAAAATCAAGAAAAAGGAGATCACCTCACAAATCTACAAAACAGAAATCCACTTGAGACATGCCCATTTTCAAGAGATTGGCGAGTTGGTGAACCTACATGCCAAGTGGTGTTCCGCCCTTGCAAAACCTTGAAATTGTTTGATTTTGTAATCCCAGCTCTTGGGAATTTTATTTTCTTGTAAATTTTGTAATATTATTTAAAGGGAGAAATTTCCAAAGTATAGTGGGGACTTTTAGAGGGTAAGCTAAAGGTTTACATAGGGGAAAGGACTACCAAGAACATAACAGGAAAGTTTGTGGTTTTAGAACTTTGTAATTTTTTGCAGATTAATAAAATTACAGTCATTTCATCTTATGTTTCATGTTTCTTCATTGAATGTTTTTAATGAATTTCAGTCTATCTCATAATCTATCTATGAATGTGTCAATTCATGTCTTGATTTTTCTTTACTGAACTGACATGTGCAATGTGTATCAAGTGAATGTCTTCATTTGGTGTACATGATTATTTACATTGCTGATAATTGGTTATTGATCTCTAATATTTATTTGCTAATTAATATTATCTCTTGGACTCTTTGTGTATCTCTAACACTTTGGACAGAGTTCTTCGCAATTTTATTTGTTATGTTAGTATGAAGTTAAGCTGAAAGAAGTGATCTTCATTTGTATGTTTGCACATTAAATGGTTGTTCTCTTTCATCTTCTACATCCTACAATAGTCCTATTTTGAAGTTATTACTCATCCTATTTATGTGTCCTTAAAAAATTAGTTAGGAATCAGTTATTTTTTCAATCTTTTCACGCTTATCCTCACAACAGATCTCCTACATCTGAAAACCATTGTGCCAGTGGAGACCTCATATCCATAGGATCTTTCTATTTCAAACATCTTGAGGATAGAGTCTTGTTTGCGTGGGAATGGTTCAAGCACCTTTTGTTTTCTAAGTCTCATTTTGACTGCTTCTACTTTCCAGAATCCTCTTTTCGTAGTGTGGGAAGCGTGGATCCATTTTTTGTAAGTCATCAAAGAAATCCATTCTCAAGTTCTGCTTTCTACAGTGCATATCTGAGAATTTCCATTTTGTGTTAATAAAACGGTTGTGTTTCCGGATTCAATTTTCCGTAGTGCGGAACATCAAAATCAGAAGTTACAAGTTTGTAATAAAAGTCATTGTATTTCCGACTTCCGCTTTCCACAGTGCAGAATGTGGAAATCGGAAAAGTATTTGTGTCAAATATTGGAACTTTGATTTTTCTTTTCAAATTTTGTTTTTCATCCGCAATCCATTTTCCGCAATGCAGAATGCGGAGGCCTCGTATTCATAGGACTATTTCCTTCTATTGACTACCTTGTATATTTTTCAGCAACCTACACATGGGGCCCGTCAAGAAGTTGTTTTGTCGGCTGAACTGGCCAAGTGGTGCCGATACATGTCGGATGAGATGGATAAGTGGAGACAACGAAGCTTGTAGAGATTGTGTCAGCGTGAAAGGAGAAGTTGAGTCGAAAAGGAAGGAAGTACAGAAAAATTGTAAGGCAAAGTAATTTCTGATTTCTTGAGTCCGAGGTCGAAAAGTAGAAGCCAGAAGTGCAGAAAAGACTCAAGTCAAAAGTTAAGTTTTCTGATTTACGAGTTCTGCACTGAAGGGCGGAAAGGCGGAATGCGAAAGGCAGAACCATGGATAGAGTTTCCATCATTTGATAGTTTTCCTACTTTTGAGTTCCGAAGGAGGAAGGTGGAAGGTGGAACCGTGGTTGAAGAAATCAATCGATCGATATGTTTCTGACTTCCAAGTTTCGAAGGTGGAAACCGGAAGGCAGAAGGTGGAAGGATTTTGTCAATGAACATGTCTGGGGCAAGTTTTCTACATGATCACATCAATGAATTGGGTGAGCTTCTGCATCTGAACTTGGCGTCTAACAATTTTTCTAAATAAATTCCTCTAGGATTATAAACCCCATCATCCATAATCGATAAACTAAATTGACACGCTCACTAGTCCTGGGTCCAGAATCTGTAGTTAGAACTAAACTGGAATTCACTCTGTATCCATAATGTTTAAAGCGGGAATGAGCCTCGGATCCTCCCCCAAATGTGTCATTTCCCTGCAAATTTGTAATTGCAATTGCAAATGAAAACAAGAAGATAGAAGTCTAAATTTGTCGCTTCCACACCCTCAAAATCCGTGCCCCCAAAATCCGCCTGGCATTGGTGTATTTATTCTTTTGTCCCTGAAGGGTTCTTTTCTTTTGTCTGCAAATCGTAACTTCGAACAAATTAAAATCCCAAAACCAAACAGCCAAAATTACCTAGGCCATAGATCTAGTATGCATGGACAACTAAGATTGAGGAGGAAAAATAGAATGTGGGAGTGACAAGGTCAAAAAAATTTTGATTTCCAATTTGCAGATTCCGAACTTCGGAAGATGGAAATGGGGAGATGGAAATCATGTGAAACTTCCGCTTTCAACAGTGCGGAACACGGAAATCGAAAATTACAAGTTTGTAATAAAAATTTATGTTTTTCGACTTCCGCTTTTCGGAGTGCGGAATGCGGAAATCAGAAAAGTCTTTGTCTCATATTTTAATTTTTTTTATTTCTCAATTTCTGTTTTCTGTAGTGTGGAATGCGGAAATCCAACTTTGATTTTTTATTTTTACAATTTTTGTTTGCATCTGCTTTCTTTTTTCTGCAGTGCAAAAAGAGGGATGTGGAACTTGGATATTTTTTTGGTCTAAATAAATTTATTTTTGACTTCCACTTTCCATAGTGTGGAATGAGGAACCCGGAAACAGTAAATCGAAACTTTCCCAAATTTGTTTCGGAAGATTTTATTTGTGACCCTTGATCTTAGCCATTTGTTTTTCACTAGATCCACGATTTAGATTTGTTTTTCTATTGAGGTTTTGGCTACATAGTCTGTTTGAATTTTTTAGGTCTCCCCACTCATTAGATTTCGAGTTTTCATAATGATGTCCATTTTTTATTTTTATTATTATTTGTTTGATATGCTTCAAAGGAGATTATATATTACTGATTCTAACCACCCTTATTATATCCAAAACTATATATAAAGAGTGGTGCCGTACACTCAATTAAACAAATTTAAACATAGTTCTTTAAAAAAGTATAAAACTTATTTATGGAAATTGTGAAAGTGTTTAAACTGTTTTAGGCCAAACATTAAGTTAAATGAAAAATTACAAATGTACTTAAGAAATTATTTTAAAAAAATAAAATAAAATGTTGAACTGTCTTTATATATAAATTTATGAAGAACAACATTTATATATCCAACCATGCTGCTGTAAATGAAGGTTTAAGAAAAATGAAAATGGACGGCATAGATCACATCTCGGAATCTAAATATTTGTCATCTGGGGCACGTCAAGGGCATATCGATACCATCATAAGAATGGATCGATGAACTACAAATGCCAATTCCACACACCATAAGATAACTTGAGGCTGGCGGTCACTTCCGTGATTAATATGATAACATCATAGTAGAAGGGGTGACGTAGTTGGAATATTCACATAAGGAATCAGATCAAGAGGTCACGTGACCATTCATGTTGTCATAATGGCACTAGATGTTGATGTGTGTGAGGATTTGACAGACTCATAGTTGAAACTCAACCGCATGTCTCATTATAATTCCATAGTAACAGTCGTTCAAAGATACAGAGTGGGTAAATGCTGGTGAACAACGAGGATGTTTGCAATTACTATTCTTCTTGGGAAGTCAGTTCATGCAAAAGTAGGTCCAGCCATCGGGGTAAATATGTTAACTACATTAGGAAGACATTGTGATGCCGATAAGAGAAATATTGTCCTAAAAAAGCACAGGACAACTGTGGAAGCAGTGTCAAGATTTCTCGACCTGCCGGATATCCCACTGAAACCTCTAGATAAGGCCATGGAGTCAATTACCATAGTGCATAGTATCCATTGGTAGGAGCATTCAGTCGGAACAAATGCTTGGAGTCACGGAGAGAAGATCATAGGTCTACGTCATCACCATCCTTGCTGCAAACTGCTAATTCTAATGATGGTGATGACAATTCCAAACATGTGTTTCGCTGGCATGGCCAGGAGAAAGGATCCAGCCAAGGTAGATGATGACTACAAGCATCCATAAATAGACAAGAATGGCAAGCCCATTAAGTATTACTTGAATGGTTCGATGTATTACTTCATACTGAGTTTTTATTTCTTGGTTGATTGAAAATATCTGGTGTACTAAAATATTATGGACCTCAGCGAAAATATAGCATACCATGGATGCCAATTCCATAATATATATTTAATTTTTTTGTTTTATTTTGAAAGCATGTTCGCTTCGGATACATAAATGTTGTTCTTGATAAATTTACATATAATCACAGTTCAATATTTTATTTTGTTTATAAGGAAATATAACATATTCCATGAATACTAATTCCCTGGTGCATATTTTAAATCATTTTTATTTTTAAACCAGGTTCGCTTCAGATATATAAATCATGTTCTTCATAAATGTATAAATATAATGACAGTTCAACAATTTATTTTATTTTTAACTGCACTAGCATTGAGCTTCTTGAATGAAATAATCCAATGTGATATCACAATATTACAAACTTAATATAATGAAAATGTTATGTTTATTTCAATTGTTTACAGCATTAGAAATCAGCTTCTTGATTAGGCAGTCATATAATAATTTAATGACTATTCGGAAAATTAACTGCTATTTTCATATTAGAGTAACCGTGTCGGATCTCCGATATCGGAAGTCTTAACTTTCTCTTTAGTTTTTCCTCTTGATATCCGATATCGGAAATCTTAACTTTCTCTTTAGCTTTTCCTTGTGTTGTCGCTCTCCATTTTTCGACTTCTGGAATTCGCTTCTCCCTGACTTCCGAATTTTTCGATTTTCGCACTATGCTCATCCGTACCAGATTTTAGATATAGGAAATCTTAACTTTCTCTTTAGCTTTTCATTGTGCTGCTGCTTTCCATTATCGGATTTTGTTTAATCCATATCTATGTTTAATAAATATTAAGAAATAAAAATGAATACTTGTTATGCTCTTGATGGTGACTGTCAAAATTGCAATGCTCGTTCCCTAAAGATTGAAATGAATATGATCTTAATAAAGTGGGAAATATGATTCGATGTTGTATTATAATTTCATAGTTGTGACAATAATGAACCGGTTCTCAAATGACTCTAATTTCATGTCTGTTACAATAATCTATCTTCCAAAAAATTGCAAAGCGGAAGTCGAGAGGTCGAAACTAAAAATGCGAAAATATAGATGGAAGTTGTAAGGAAAGTAGAATTTCCGATTACGGAAGCCGGAAAGTGGAAGTCAAGAAGTCGAAAGTCGGGAATCGGAAAACCAAAGAATCAAATGGTTGTTCGATGGATTTCCGCATTCCGAGGTCGGAAGGTGGAAGTCAGAAGGACAGAATTTGCAAAGCGGAAAAGTGACAAGTGAGCATGTCCCTTCATGGATTTCGGCATTCCGAAGCTGAAAATTGGAAGCCAGAGAGATGGAAGGCGGAAATATCCTGCATGGAAATTGAGATTCCAAAAATTTAAAGTGAATACCAGAAATTTAATAAATATAAATTTAAAGGACTTAAGGCCTTCTACAATTCTGTTTGATCCAAGAGGTAAAAAATTTCAGTCATTCACAAATTAATTTTTATACCCACCAATGACAGGTATATAGCAATAGCTTTTGATTCAAAGTTTTTTTTCTCTATATTATTGATTGTTTTCATAAAACATTTCTTGCATTAAAAAACAACGACAACCTTTTCTACAGATCATTTGATCGACGGTGTGGAAGAGAGGAGTGTGGAACCCGAGAAAGTGAAGAATTGCAAGTTTCAAAAGTCCAGAATCTGAATTTTGCATTCCGAACCGGAAATCGGAAACCGAAAAAGCATGAAAGTGTGGGAGCCTTGTTTCGTAAGTCGAGGAGTCGACTTCTGCAATCCGAACCAGAAATTGGAAATCGGGAAGGACCGAGAGTGCGGAAAACCCATTTCTCATTGAGATATATTGATTTTTATTTTACCCATCCATTCAACCTGTACTTAAATGTTCAAAATTCATAAGAAAGTAAATTCAACTCATTCTAAATCTTGAAAAAATGGGTAGTATAAAATGTTTTAGAAAAATTAAAATAGAGTCAAAATAGTATCATTATATAATATTTAAAATCCTTAAAATTATGGGTAATATAAAATGTTTTAGAAAAATTATATCGTATTCAAAATCATTAAAAAATTTAAGCCACAGTTGACTTAGATTTGGAGTTCAAAAAGAGACCTATCTCTTGCATGGAAATTCAGATTCGAGAAAAAATTAAAAAATATAAATTTAAAGGACTTAAGACCTTCTACAATTCTGTTTGATCCAAGAAGTAAAAATATTGAGTCTTTCACAAATTAATTTTTATACCCACCAACGAGAGGTATATAGCAATAGCTTTTGATTCGAATTTTTGTTTCTCTATATTATTGATTGTTTTCTCTTGCATTAAAAAAAACAACGACGGGCTTTTCTCTAGATCATTGGATCGAGGATGTGGAAGAGCAGAGTGAGGAACCCGGGAAAGTGAAGAATTGCAAGTTTCAAAAGTCTAGAAGCCGACTTTCGCATCCCAAACCAAAAATTGGAAACCGAAAAAGCGTGAAAGTGCAGGAACCGTGTTTCATAAGTCGAGGAGCCGACTTCCGCAATCCAAACCGGAAATTGAAAATCGGGACGGTCTAAGAGTGCGGAAGACCTGTTTCTCATTGAGATAAATTGATTTTTATTTTACCCATCCATTCAACCTGTACTTAAATGTTCAAACTTTACAAGAAAGTAAATTCAACTCATTCTAAATCTTGAAAAAATGGGTATTATAAAATGTTTTAGAAAAATTACATAATATTTAAAATCCTTAAAATTATGGGTAATATAAAATGTTTTAGAAAAATTATACTGTATTCAAATCATTAAAAAATTTCAGCCACACTTGACTTAGATTTGGAGTTCAAAAAGAGACCTACCTCTTGCATGGAGATTGAGATTCCAGAAATTTAAAGGAATACCAGAAATTTAATAAATTTAAATTTAAAGCACTTAAGGCCTTCTACAATTCTGTTTGATCTAGGAGTTAAAAATATTGAGTCTTTCACCAGGAAGAACTGCACAGCATAAGAAAAAATTTATCTTAAGCATTTAATAGTCTTTTCTAGAATGGGTGAGTTTTCTTGAAACTCCATTTCGAGAAAACCTAAGCCATCAAAAGAGCACACCAGAAGAAGTGTCTGCATCCTTAAGAACTGAAGGATTTGGAAGTGGGGGGGTGCATTGAAAGCCTGGCGTCCGACTAACTTTTCAAGTAAGCCACACTTTTGTGGGATTGGAGGAAGCATGAAGAGTTCAATTACATATTGTATGCACACAAAGCCAGCAAGGATGAACATGACGACCCGGATATACATGCAACTGCCTAAAATCGTTGATCTAGATTTGGAGTTCAAAAAGAGACCTGCCTCTTGCATGGAGATTGAGATTCCAGAAATTTAAAGTGAATACCAGAAATTTAATAAATGTAAATGTAAATCACTTAAGGCCTTCTACAATTCTGTTTGATCAAGGAGGTAAAAATAATGAGTCTTTCACGAGGAAGAACCGCACACCATAAGCAAAAATTCATCTTAAGCATTTAATAGTCTTTCCTAAAATGGGTGATTTTTCTTGAAACTCCATTTCGAGAAAACCTAAGCCATCAAAAGAGCACGCCAAAAGAAGTGTCTGCATCCTCAAGAACTGAAGGATTTGGCAGTGGGGCGATGCATTGAAAGCCTTGACGTCTGACTAACTTCTCAATCAAGCCACGCTTTCGCAGGATTGAAGGAAGCGTTAAGAGTTCAATTACATATTGTATGCGCGCGGAGCGAGTGAGGATGAACGTGACGACCGAGATATACATGCAATGGCCTAGAATCGTCGATCTAGATTTGGGGTTCAAAAAGAGACCTACCTCTTGCATGGAGATTGAGATTCCAGAAATTTAAAGTGAATACCAGAAATTTAATAAATTTAAATTTAAAGCACTTAAGTTCTTCTACAATTATGTTTGATCCATGAGGTAAAAATATTGAGTCTTTCACTAGGAAGAACCGCACAGCATAAGCAAAAATTCATCTTAAGCATTTAATAGTATTTCCTGGAATGGGCGAGTTTTCTTGAAACTCCATTTCGAGAAAAGCTAAGCCATCAAAATAGCACGCCAGAAGAAGTGTTTGCATCCTCAAGACCTGAAGGATTTGGCAGTGGGGCGGTGCATTGAAAGCCTGACGTCCGACTAACTTGTCAAGCAAGCCACATTTTCGCAAGATTGGAGGAAGTGTGAAGAGTTCAATTACATACTGTATGCGCTCGGAGCCAGCGAAGATGAACGTGACGACCCAGATATACGTGCAACCGTCTAAAATCGCCAATCTAGATTTGGAGTTCAAAAAGAGACCTACCTCTTGCATGGAGATTGAGATTCCAGAAATTTAAAGTGAATACCAAAAATTTAATAAATATAAATTTAAAGCACTTAAGGCCTTCTACAATTATGTTTGATCCAGGAGGTAAAAATATTGATTCTTTCACCACGAAAAACCGCATAGCATAAGCAAAAATTCATCTTAAGCATTTAATAGTCTTTCCTAGAATGGGTGAGTTTTCTTGAAACTCCATTTCGAGAAAACCTAAGCCTTCAAAAGAGCACGCCGGAAGAAGTGTCTGCATCCGCAAGAACTAAAGGATTTGGCAGTGGGGCGGTGCATTGAAAGCCTGATGTCCGACTAACTTGTCAAGCAAGGCACACTTTCGTAGGATTGGAGGAAGCGTGAAGAGTTCAATTACAGATTGTATGCGCGCGGAGCTAGCGGAGATGAATGTGACGACCTGGACGTACGTGCAACCTCCCATTCACCAAGGGACACATGTCAAAATGTTAGTGGCCAAGGAGACGAGGAATCTTTTGAGACTGAGTCTCCATTGTGAAACCCGTTCGGCTTAAATATAACCAATTAAATACTTAATAGTAAAATAAGTTTTATTTATAATTATAAATTATAAATACTTCAATTATAAAGTTGAACTTTAGTAATTCAAGTTAATTTTTTCCCTTGATTAAAAGTCAAACACAAATTTCAATTTTAACCCATTACAATATAATAATAACAAAGCTTTAAAGTTCCACAATCCCAATTTTGATTTCTGATTTCTGGTCATCACAATTCTTCAATGTTCCACAAATCCTCCAATTTTGATTTATAATAACCATATCAATTATTCAAAGTTCCAAAATTCGAATAGTGATTTTTTATAACAATAACATTTATTCAAAGTTGTAAAACTGTAATATTATTTTTCAAAAATTATTGCAATTTTTTCACAGTTCTAGAGTTCAAATATACTTCTTCAAGCCCTTTTATTTACTGAATCCAGTGAGACAAACGTAAGAAACAGATAATAACATTTATTCAAAGTTGTAAAACTGTAACATTATTCTTCAAAATTATAACAATTTTTCCACAGTTCTCGAATTCAGATATACTTCTCCAAGCCCTTTTATTTATTGAATGCAGTGACACAAACCTAATAAACAGATAATAACATTTATTCAAAGTTGTAAAACTGTAATATTATTCTTCTAAATTATAACAATTTTTTCACAGTTCTAGAATTCAAATACACTTCTCCAAGCCCTTTTATTTATCGAATGCAGAAAGACAGACCTAATAAACAGATCCATCATAACGATCCAACACACCTTTTATTTATTGAATACAGGGAGACGAATCTAATAAACAGATCCCATCATAACGATCCACCACACAGTCTGTAAGAAATCTCAGAAAACTCAAAATATTACACTAACTGTCTATATTTTTAACTGCTATCGAATTTCGACTCGCTCTTCACCGTTTAATTACCAGTCATATTAATCACACATCTGAGGCTCTCTCCTTTAATCATGTAATCAAATGCCTTGTTGATATCGGCCAATGAAACCTCATGTGTAATAAATTTCTCCAGTTCAAGCTTCTGCAAACAATTAAACAGGAAGCAAATTAAATCGAAAGCCTAATTACAGCAAGATCACAGAGAAGGAATGAAATTAGATTAAAATCCCAATTACATGAAGATCACAGAGAAGGAATGAAATTAGACTAAAAGCCCAATTACATGAAGATCAAAGCATGATATGACAGCTATTTCTATCAGGAAATCTATCTTATAACTGTCCTAAATAAATGATAGAAGTGTTACCTTATCCAAATACAATTCTACAAGGGCTGGCAAATCTGTACGGGGCTTATAGTTTCCAAAGAAGGTTCCTTTCAATGTTCTCTCGCTCAGAAAATGCAAAGGACTAGTTGCAAAGACTGCATCTGAATGAGGGACCCCAACTAAAACGGCTACACCCCAACCCTGAAAAACACAACATTTATGATACCAAATCCCGTTTCATTGATCAGCATCATGCATTTAGTTGCATGTAGTTGCTAAAATGGCAGCAATAGGCAAATCGAACTAATATAATTCAAACCAAAGGTAACTTAGAGGAAGAGGAAATACGTCATGGCAGGATTCGAAGGCTTGAATCATCGCCTTAACATTCCCTGTGCATTCAATGCTGTAGTGCACCCCTCCATCAGTTCTTTCTGCAATAACCTGTAAAAGAATTCAATAGTAAGCTCTCAGAACTTTAATTCAAGCATTAAGTCAAGATCATTGTAGACAGCTTAACCAACCTGTTGAATAGGTTTCTCGTAGTCCAGTGGGTTAATAAATTCCGTAACACCAAATAGCTTTGCTGAAAGAGGATAGATTTCAAGAAACGATTCAAACATCGAATTAGAAAGGACATTCCACAGTCAACCTATATACAGAGGTTATTCAATAATGGAAATGGGCAATCTACAACCTTTTTCAAATCTGTCACTGTTTAAATCGATTCCAATTATTCGAGAAGCTCCTGCAATTCTTGCCCCTTCAGCAGCCTGCGTAGTTAAAGGCCAAATCAGAAGTCTAACAGATAATTAAAGAGTAAACTAGTTGTGCCCAGAGGCGTTCTCGAGCACAGGGAGATGCTGTCACATTTGTACGGTTGTAATAAAATATTGTTAAAGAGTAAACTACTGGTGTCCAGAGGCGTTCTCCAGCACAGTATGGGGGAGTATGGGAGATGTTGTCAAGTTTGTACTTGAAGCTGTAATAAAATGGTAATAAATTTTATACCCAAAGTTAAAATTAAATTGATTCCTCTAGACACTTGATAGAGCCTAGATTTGGATCTAGGCTGGTCATATTGATTCCAAAAAATTGCAGACATGGGAGCTGAACTGTAAACTAATCATAATTATCCTCAACAAAATTGCAGTTTTTGAACTTCTGTGTATACACATGAACAAAGAGAGAGAACACTTGTTTTTATAACTTACAGCAAGCCCAACACCCCCAAGGCCAAATATTGCTACTGTTGAACCCTTCTTGGGTTTGGCTACGTTCAAAGTTGCACCCATCCCTGATACCACAACAAAATTAATTTTCAATAAGAAATCCAATCAAGAAAACGATCATGGATGGTTTTATTAACAATCCAGCAAACCACACTTTAAGAATTGAATTACCCACTTTGTAAAACATTATACAGTTTAAATCAGTATCAAAAAGTCCAGGAAGTGATTTACCTGTTGAGACACCACAACTCAGAATACAGACTTTGTTAAGAGGAGCCTCTAGATTAATTTTGGCAACACAACCGACATGCACAACAGTGTACTCGCTGAAAGTCGATGTACCAAGGAAATGGTAAATCGGTTTTCCATTGATTGAAAACCTTGACTTTCCATCATTGATCATAACCCCTCTTTCAGTATTAATCCTTAGCAGATCACACATGTTGCTCTCCTCTGACTTGCAGTGTCTGCATTCTCCACATTCTCCAGTAAATACAGGAAGCACACTGTCACCCTCCTTGAGGTCAGTCACCCCTTCTCCAACACTCTCAACAATTCTGTGTCAACCATGTTATAATCATAATCAGTAAGCAACAAATCACCAGGAAATTCATATCATTTTTTTCCCTTTTGAAATTCTACATCTCTGCTACTATGACTAATCAAATTTTCTCAATTTTTTTTTAATACAAACTTCAGGGTAAGAACAGAGTGTATACCCAGCTGCTTCATGTCCAAAAATGCGGGGAAAGAGAGGAGTTTGGCCCTGCAACGAAAGCAATGTTAGACGTTTCATTATTAAGAAAATTTCATAATCTGATATTTTACAGTAGAGAAGCCAGACCATCACACAGTGAATTATGAAGGATATGTGTAATATCTATACCATGAGCTTTGTAAATGTTCGATAAATTTAGTTCTAACTGATTATGACATACCTTTGCTTGCCAGAAATCATACCTTTGCTTGCCAGAAAACAAGATCTGTGTGACACAAGGCAGTATAATGCACTTTGATTCTAACTTCCATTGTCTGTGGAGGAGCCACCTCTACTTCTTCAATCTTTAGAGACTCCCCTGCTCCCCATGCAACAGCAGCTGCAACAAAAATGCCAATCAAAGTATTAGAGTTGATATAATTGCATTAAGAGTAGAGAGGTGCTTACAACATTCTACAGAACGGGGAGATGCTGTTAACTGGAGCAAACGAACATACATATATCTTAAACTGAATCTATTAAGTATTGAAAAACATCCAATTTTTTGAGGTGTAAACATTAACAAAAATATTTACACCTCATTAAATTGGATCCCTTTTGGTTAATTTAAAATGGATCTATACTGGTAATAAACATAAATTACACATAACATCATATACCAACATAAATCCAAAACCTGAAAATCCATTGAAATAACTAATATATAACTTAATCTGAATATAAATCCTTGTAAATGAATAATTACCTTTGCATTTGATAACCTGGCCTGCAGTAAAGCGTGACATTTTCCTTTCTACTCAAATAATCTTCTTTTGCTATGGTGGTATATTTCTGAACAAACAACTTTTGCATTGGTATTGAAGGCAGAAATCCATCCTTCATTTATATCCTACTTCCCATGAAATGGTCAATTAATTGACTATTTGTCGGCTGGCATCTAGATGTCTCGTTCCTTGATTTCATTGACAATGGGCGCCTCCATGTCACTCCGCACACAAATTTGATCTTTTAAGACCATGGATTCTGTAGAAACCACACTACTTACCTTAATACTGGCGGCCATAGTTATCTGCAACATGTGTGGAGTCCGAATTTTCTTTTGGCCCACAAAGCTTTATAATTACTTCACACTTTCCGAGCGCGGGGTGGGTATCGATGCGAGGCTAAAATCCACGAACAAATTTAAAGTGAGTTGTCTAACTAGTTTTGGCGGGTTTTTATTTTTAATTTTTTAATTTTTATGGAATTTTCAAAACTTGCAAAAAAATATTGTTAGATCTTACAGATTGTGAGTGTTAGGGGGTTTTTATGTCAGATGATCTCATTTCTGAGCTTAAAATTGTCTAACAAACAACAATAATTACAAAATTTTGTAAGTTAAATTCACCAGATTCAAGATAAAAATAAAATAAAAAATCAAAGTCATTCCCTACTTAGACAACTTCAATTTAAACAATACAAGCTTTTTGTCAGTCCGGTAAGTTTTGATCGAAATCTGGTGAATTTTCTTGATCATAAATTTGTCAGTCGGGTTAGTTTTGATCGAAATCTGGTGAATTTTCTTGATCATAAATTTTTTTTAACGGATTCCGTCTAATCATACCTAGCATTGCTATTGGGAAATTACGAAAAAATACACCGTTACATTTTCATGTTGCTCGTTCCCGACAATGTGAAAAGCAAAAGGCATTAACTTTAGGTTTAGACGTTGGCAACTTTTTCTCTTTTGCAGTATATTCTAGAATGTCCTTAGTTCAAGTCAATGGTGTGACACATTTTAAATGGATTTTTCCAGCATTTCTATCCAATACAATAAATCAAAAGAAATAATAGAAAGAAATATAATTACACTAGAAAGTTTTACATCCTAGTCAAAGTATTGATAAATTTTAGATGGACTTGTGTAACACTTTTTAATGTAAATATGAATAAGATCTTTGAATTTATAAAATAAAAAATGGTGTTATATTAATAAAATAAAAATAAAAACAAAAAAATATTTTAGTCTAAAAATTTTAGGTTTTGGATTAAATTTATAGATTTTTTTTTAGGATTTTGATAAAAAATTTAAAAATCTAAGTTTTTTTTATTTTGGGTGTCTCACGGTTTTTTGAGGGTATTGAATTTATTTTTACTATCAAAATCGTCATTAAAACATTGTTACATTCAATTATTAATATTAAAAAAACATAGTTTAACTTTCTCTAAATTCAAGTCATCTATATTATGCTACTTAAAAAGTCAAAGTCAACAAAAGAAGGCACTAGTTGTATGAAATATATCTTATTTCCATTCAAGTATATATTCTTATCTAAATGTATCAAAATGTATGAAGTATATCTTCTTATATAAATGTATGAGGTTGTGATCATCTTATATTTTGTTATGTGAATTTATGATGTTTATATTTTATTTTCATCTAAGTTCTCTGCCCACTTTTAAGAATCTTAAAAATGAGTATTGATATCTAAGATTATTAATTTGTTATTAAAATTGCGATCATCACTTTTAAGAATGAGTATTGTTATCTAATATCATTAATTTGTTATTAAAATTGTAATTAATTTCCCTAAAAGAGTTGGATTCACTTGTGAGGGAGAAGATTTTTTAATAAGTGATTAAATTTCAATTGTCATGAGAGCTTTTGGTCCTTGAGTTTGCCATGCACTACATACACATGATATATGTGGGTCAAAGCTCGCCCTCATATTATCCTCACTGTCACTTACAAGTTAATTGTTCCCCTTCTTAATCTTTAGTTCATGTCAAAGTGTTTTACATTTTGAATTAAAATCTTCAACAATTATATTCTATCCAATCCCATTAATTAAAAAAAAATGATAGAAAGGAATATAAATTACAATTGTGAAATAGTTCTCTGATTTATGGTGGCATTGGAGCTCGCATTTTGGCTCTAGTGGGCATTGGCGTTACTAGGGGGATTACCTTTAAGGTGACTAAAGAACAAGTTCTAGGTCAGTGCCACGTCAGTGATGTCATTGGTGGGCAGTCCAAGGTGTTTAGGGAAGCTTCTACATTTATGGGCCCCCACTTTGCATTTGATAGTGATCCTCTCCTTCGTGAATAGAACCAGATAGGGAATATTTTGAGCGAACGGGTAGAACATGAGGCTCTAGAGGATTTGGGGTTGGGGGAACCGATAGCCCGAGGTGGAGGTATTGTTCCTTGGAGAGGTGGTAGTTTAGCTCAGAGCAAGGGGAAGGCGACTCATCACCATAAAGATCTAAAGGATTTAAAGCTTAGAGAAGAGGGTATTAATATGACCCTCGGGAAAGATGTTCAGCTTGGGAGGGTACTCGGTCTCTATTCTCAATCATTAGTTAGTAAAGTAAGCTATGCCAATCTGAGTCAGACCACCCTTCTAACATGTGTTACTAAGCATTGGAAACCCTTGTTATATTATTTTCTAAGAGTTCATATGCTAGTTAACAACTGGATTGTATTTCATTTTGTTAATGAGGAACATGTGACACATATCATGGCTAGGCCTTGGTTGGTCGACAAAGGGTCCTTATGATTAAAGTGTTGACATTGGAACTTTAACCCTCTCACTAAGTAGTTCTGGAGGAACCACTTCTAGATTCTCCTTAAGGGTTTCCCTTTTGAAATTTGTTTGTGATATATTTTTGAGGTTGTGGCAAATAGGGTTGGGAGATTTATATTTTTTTCAATAAAGCTCTTATGCACAAGGATAAATGCACAACATGGGTTCTAACATAGATGGACGTCTACCTTGGTCTTCCAGTAGAGATTATTATTTCTTGGGGTGATAAATCTTTCTATCAACCCTTGGACTACTATAAAACTCCTTTTCATTGTCATGCATATGGGGAATCTGGTCACTTAAAAAATTCTTGCACCTAACGCTGACCTTCCAGAGATTCGATTCAGGAAGGTAAAGTTTTTTGAGGCAAATCTACAACATACCTTTTGGTGGTGTGTTTCTCTAGACTTGTGGGGTCATCCTCGCTTTCTCCTTTCGTGAATGGTGAAGAATAGAATTTCACAAGTACATTAAAGAATTATTTTCCTGAGTTTTTTAAGTCATTATCGAAGTCTGAGGTACATATTCTTGAAGATGCTGAAACCTGCCACTGCTTTGGCTTGTGCCTTGTCGTGAGAAATGATCAGGTTTGTAGCGATTTCCTTGTCTCTCCAACTATTGATTCTATTTCCCAATTTGAATCTTGTGTTGGGGGTGGGGAATGTGGTATGAACTAGAGGTTCCCCTTCTGGTGGTGGCATTGCTACAACTAAGCATATTCTTAATGATTTTCATCTGGTTTTGGATTCTCAACTTCTAAGGGGTGAACATGCTTCTCTTAGTGTCTGTGGTATTACAGATTAGTCCTTAAATGATAGAGTTGAAGGAGTCTATAAGGATTTTACTCCTCAAAATACTAGGGAAGGATTTTTATAGGAACATATTCTTGTTTTCTCCTTGGATGTTGTTGCTATGGAATCCTCCGCCCCCCTGAATCCTAATGTTACCCTTATAAAGAATAATTGGGGGAGGCATAAGAAAGTTTCTCAAGCTTGCCCTTGGGGGATGTTGGAGAGAATGAAGGTAGAGGTTCCATAATTTCATCTACCCTATCTAGTGAGGGTTTGGACTCAAAAAATATTATGTCTCATGTTTTTAGAACTCTTAAAGAAAATTCAGATATTAATCTTGTTGCTTAATGCTCATTTTATCTTTGAATTTCAGAGGGGTTGGGGGCACCCTGAAGTTTGTATCCCATAATAAATGGTTGAAGGTGGGATCTGTGGATGTTATACTACTTTAAGAAACAATGGTATCTAGTGTGAAAGATAGGGATTTATTATGGGGTTTATTCCCATCCTAGGAATGTTGCACTATTGATGTTGGTGGTCTCTCTGGTGGCCTTCTCTCAGTTTGGAATCCTTTCAAAGTAAAATTGTGCTCCTATCGGACTTGTGGTGCTATTCTTCTAGAAGGTCATTACCATGAGTTGGATTTTCCTGTAAGTATTATCAACTTCTATGGTCCTTATGTTTATCGGTTGGATTTTTCAAAATCTAGTGAGCAATGTGGGATCCTTAATTGTTCTTCCCTTATCCTTGTGTGGGATATCAGCTTTACAGTATCTTATAGGGATTCATGAGGAACCAATGCAAGAATTGACCTTATGGATTAATTGTTTCAATATTATATCACTAACAATAAGTTGGTGGATGTCAAGTCGGTACCTTTGTTTCCTACTTGGTGTAATGAATGTGTGATTGATGATAAATTCGCCAAGAGGCTTGATCATTTTTTCATGGGGTATTCACTTAGTGAAACCATGTCATAGCACCTTTTTTCATGGGATATTAAAGAATGCCCCTAATTTCACTAGATATTGATAATTACTTAAAAAAATCCTTTTGTTGATCCCCCCTCCCAATACATATTTCCAATAAAAAACCCCTATTTTACAATATATTCCTTATTTTTACTAGAAACCCCTTTCTATACCCCCCATACCCTATTTCCCACCCCCCAATACCTACAATATATTGACCTTATTTTTCACAATTAAAACCCCCCTTTATGAATGAGTGTGATAAGATATTAATCAACAAGGTGAATCCCCCATGCATTTTTTACTGGCAGAGGAACTAATTGGTAATGTTGATCTTTGCAGGTCTTGCATTGAAAATGTAGCGATTTTGGATCACATGTCGATCATATTAAAAATGGAAAGGGGTATTCATATTCTCAGGTATCCTTTTATGTACTGGCATGTTTAGTGAGTTGAGGGGAAGTTTATTTCTCTAATTTTTTCCCATTGGTAGTCTTGTGCTCAAACTAGAACTATTACTATGATGTCCTAGTTTTCTTCAATTTCCCCTCTCCTTAAAAGGTATCATTTTGGGTTGGATAAACAACAAAAGGATTACTCAGAAAAGGGAACTCTCGAGCATTGGAAGACTTCTATGTGACTTATACTCTCATTATGCTCTGGGCTTTGTCATGAATCGGGATTTGGAACATACAAGAACTTTGGAATAGGAAAAAATGGTATTCTTCGGGATGAGGAAGCCTCTAGGGGTTTCAAGCGTAGGTCGTTGTGGATTTCCTATGGAGATAGGAACACCATCTTTTTCACTCCTTTGTGGAGAAGTGTAGGAAACAAAATTTTATATGTGAGATTGAATATTAGGAGGTGAGAAAGTTCACTGCCCAAAAAGGGTTGAAAGGGGTTGCAACCATATATTTTTCAGAACTATTCCTTAAGGCACTGCATACTAATATTGAGTCACAATTAAGAGTATGTAGAACATGCCTTGAACATTTTTTCTTATGAGGATAATGATGAGATCGATAGACCCACCACTCTTAAGGAGATTGAGGAAATTCTTAAGAATATGGCCAAGGACAAGAGTTCAGGGCTTGATGAGTGGACGATTGAATTCTACATTTAGTTTTTTGACTTCCTAGGACATAAGTCGCTGCGATTCGTGGAGGAATATCGCATCAAGGGAGTGGTTTCAAGTGTGGTTAATGCCACCTTTCTTGCACTTATTCCAAAAATTTCCAAGCTAATTACCTTTTAGTTTTTCTTCCTGGATTTTTGTGCAACCTATTGTATAATATTATTTCTAAAATCATATCAAACAAACTAAGAGCAATTTTATCTAGGGTCATCTTGAAGGAATTTGGGTTCGTTCATCATTTCCATATTTTTTATGCTATTGGTGTTTCCCAAGAAATCATACATTTTGTGAAAGTCAAGCATCAAAGTTCTCTGGTGTTAAAGTTAGATGTTGTGAAAGATTATGATAATATTGATTGGTCTTTTTTGAGACTAATACTACTAAATGTAGGTCTAAGCTATGAAATTACCAAATGGATCATGGGGTGTGTCTTGACTACCAACTTTGTTGCGTTGGTGAATGGTAACCCTACTAATTTCTTCAAAATCCTGCAGGGGTTGACACTGGTATTTCCTCAGTTGCCTCTACTTTTTCTCCTTGCCATAGAGGAATTAAGTAGGATGATTAGTAAGGTAAAAATGAAAAGATAAAATGGTATAAAATTTTCTTATGCACATTATAGTTCTCACCTTTAATTTGTCGACAACATCTTGTTATTTGTATTGTAACAATGCCATAGTGGCAATGTTTTTTTTAAAACAGGAACGATTATATTATATTAAAAAAGTGATGTAACCACTGGGATAGAACCACAAAATGCAAATTTTGCCCTTCGAGAGCAGCAATGAAAATTCAAAGCTACAAACCTTATATTTTTTGGGTTGCTACCTCTACTACCCTAAAACTTCAGCTTAAGACAAATAAGCTCCTAATTACACACTAATCACAACCATACCAAAGTTTGAAATTCTTGAACTGATAGCATGGGCACGGGAACTTTCTTTATTTCATAGAACCAGTCTGATTGCGAGCCATCACTAGATGCCTTGAGTGAGATGGTTTCTTCTTTTTTACCACTTTTGCCCAATCCTTGGATTGCTCATCCTCTTCTTCTGCCTAATCGGCCCAACTATAACAGTCATGTTCTGGAGAAGTAGTTAGCTAAGCACTAATTTTTCCTCCATAAGGTAAATCTGTGGAAAGGTCCTTCAAAATTTGTTGATGGGCTAGCTTATCCCCGTCCCACTAGGTGGACTTTCGATGAGATTTCATTGCTTTATGCTTTTCTGAGAATTTTGTGCATTTAAGGGCTAAATGTCATGTTTCAAAACACGCTCTCCATCTAAAATTTACATGCTCGTAATCTATATGTTGAATCCTTGAGAATTCCTTTCTTTGTAGAACGATTTCTGTTGGAAACCCTTTAGTCAAATCCATATCCACGTAGATCCAAGCAAAGGTTGTGAAGCCAGACTCCGTTTTTGGACTTCTTTTCTAAAACTTTCCAAGAGCATTTCCAATGGATTGCAAAGAGGCAAGGCCCCAAAAATGAAGGGGGCATATTTGGAAGCCTCACCCAAACCGGAGCTGACTATATAACCACGGAAGAGGCGTCGAAGGTGGGGGTCCATGGTTGCATGGATAGGCCTGACCTTCCCCAGAACCAGGGCCCAAAATTAAAGATGTGATCTTGATCATTTGTAGAATAAAAGTTCACAATAAAAAACCCTTTTGCACATGGAAAAATAAGGGCTTCCGCCTCTAAAAGGGGAATCCATTCGGAAGATATCCAAGAATGAAGATCTGCTATACGAGACCACAAACCGTTGAACCTACAAACAATAGCATGATATTTGTAACGATCCACTCGATCTAAAGCATCATGGATTGCAGGAACAACGAGGATGGGGGCCTCTTGAACCATGAGCCCTAGAGGGGGCCCAGTATCTTCAGGAACCTAGACTGCAGTGCTGAAGGGGACTGCCATAGGCAGAGAGGAGGCATCTGTGCAGGCACCAGGAGGACAAGAATCGACCCCCTACAATTTACTACAAGACAGGCCAAGCAAGCCACCAGGATTCTACACGAAGAGAGCTGCAGAGGGACAGCCATGAGGCGGAAGGAAGGGCATGCCAGGTTGAGCAGAGGAGCCCCCTGGAGGCTACGAGGAGAGGTTCAAAACATAGATATGCAGAGGAGGAGGGGACGAGCAACCCTTTCCTGCGATAAGCTCTGCCAAAGTGGCCATCAAGAACGGATCTAGAGGAGGTCTGCGAAGTGATTAAAGGCGTCGGAGTCTGAGAACCAAAATGAATTTTAATTTAATATGACAGAGTGGAAATGTTATAAAGATATTATTGATCCATTTTGTCTAGCATTAGGAATGGAGATGTGACTGTATGAAATATTGTTTTCTTTGGCATCAGATGAAGGAGACGATCCTAGTATCGATGAAGTCAACACCTGACTTATAAGGTACAAAGCTAGGGCACCTAAGTTTATAAGATGTTTTAAATTTGATAAATAGGTCAAATAAAACTTAAGGTATGGGATCAACTCAAGCATTCAAATAATTCAACAAGTAACATTCCATCATTTCAAAGGAACACTTCTTGTGGATTTAAAAAAAATCACAAATGGAAAGATGAATTAAAAGAGAAAAGTAAACATATAAGGTCACTAGTAGTTAACTCGTATATTCACAAGAAAAAAGGTTAATTTCAAAACACTTAAATCAATATATGAAATATAAAATGCATCTCACCAATCCCAGGAAATTTAAAAAAACCATGCTATTCAATTTGAAACAAGTGAAACATTCATTGCAACGAAATTATATTATGTATTCAATATTGGAAGCAATGAATAATAAATGAAGTACATAGTCTAGCCACAAAATGAGTTGATCTATAACAATGAAATTGTTACTAGATTAAAATAGGATGTCCATAGAAGTTAGCTTGAATCTTGAGCCAGCAAAACCTTACCACTACCCAACCCCTGCCTTCAATTTCATTCTTGATTTTAAAAGACATAAGGAGCATAAAACTTGGATTTGATTTCCATCGAATGAGGATCGACTTCTATCTTGGGATTCAAGATCATATTACATGGATATGACTGAATTAACAACTAAATCTAATCTAAAATTCAAATCCAAAATCCTAGGAGAAGGTTGACCATCATTATACTCTATATTACATTTACACTTTGATACTACATTCAAATAAAAAAGTATAAACTACATAACCAAGAGTTCTTGAGGTTAAACATTTCGACATGTCTAATAAAGATCTAAAATTTACAAAGAAAAGTAAAATCCTGCTATGGGAAATTATGTAGCATATCATATGAGTTGTTGAAAACGAAGCGATGTAGAATTATGGAACTTTTGTATCAGGCCTAAAGATCTTCATAACAACATGAGTTTCAATATCCATAATGCATCGAATCTAATCAACACATTGTCACCATTCGAACAATATTCCTAAACTTCAAAACTGATAATGCAGAGGAAGATATTCTCTTATTCTTTAATTGTTGGAGTTTGAAGTGTATCCCATAAAACTTGTGTCCCCAATTCCTCCAAAATGTCCAACTTGTTTCTACTAGCTTGAGTCCTATGCTTTTCTTCAAACCATTTATACTTCCTAGACTTCCTCTGTTTAGAATTCCTAGACTTCCTCTGTCAACTTTTGGGTGAAATCACACAACTTGTTGTATTGGTAACCAATATTTTCATTATTTTCTTGATCATGTTATTTTCTCGTTGTAATTGCGCATTCTCTTATTGCAATTTTTTCAATTAAAACTTTAAACTCTTTCGGTTCTCCCCTAAGCACGTTTCTTTTCCTTTTCCTTTTCCCCTTTGGTTGCTACAGAATGTCCTCTTTAGGAAACTTTGTTTTCTTACCAAGATCCTTTAACTCAAACTATGGCTCCATGTGGAAAGATACATTTAGATTAGTATGTTGTACTTCTTCCACCTCTGTCGAAGAATATTGAGCAAACGGACCAGTTTCTGGAAAATCGTGAAATGCATTAGGAGACTTTTCAATACTCATTAGAACTTCAACAATTTTCTCTTCTTTCTCCATAGAATGGTCAGTTTCTTCATCTAAGGATGGTTTTGGAGATGATAATTCTTCAGGTTTCTTAAGATCTTTGTACCTTTCTGCTTCAAATATTGTCTTCAATTTTGTCAATCTAGAACTTCTTCTCCTTTCAGAGACCTTCAAAAATGATTTTGTTTGTAACACCCCAGTTTTGACCCCATGGTATTAAATTGCATATGATGTAAATATTGTATTAAATCATGGTTTGGAGCTACCCTGGATTTAGTGTCTTATGTATCGGCGATTAAAATCGATGCCGATGGTTTATGTGCTAGCCAGGCACAATATGATTGAGACATCATGTAAAATGCTAATTAATAAAATACCACGACTAGATATGCGTCACAACATTAAAGAGATGGGGGAATGATTTCACAAGGAATTGGGAGGGGGAATTATTTAAACCCTTGAGCCTATAGAAAAACCCATGTCTAAGGGGAAAATTCATAAGTGGTCAACTACCCTTTTTGTCTTTTATTCCCAGTCATCTAAGTGGGTGAGGGGAGTTATTACCTTGGGGCTTGGGAGGTGTGGGTAGCCGTCACTTCTGGAACGGTCGTCAATATTGGAAGAAATGCATGTCCAAGAAAGGGTCAGCCGTTTTTCCCTCACAAGATGGAGGCCAGCCGCATTCCTCATGTAGGTAGGAGGTAGCAATTCCTCAAGAGGAAACGATTTCCTCACTCACGCAGGGATTTTTTCCTCACGCAGTGGCCAGCTCATAGAGCACTTTTTTCACCATGATTTTGTTAATGTGTGCATGTGATGCCTAGGGCATCCATGCTTTTATCTTCCTTGCGTCCTTGGAGTTGCGGTGTGTACCCAATTCATGTTTTGTAGCTTCCTATGTTTTCCCCAAGGTTGGGGAGTGGTTTGGTGAACATTCAGTGGTGGGGATCTATGTTGGGTTGTGTTGTGTTGATTGCCACAGTGGGGAATTTCATTGTGTGGTTGTACAGTGAATGGAAGAGAAGACCCACAAATTTGGGTGATTTTTGAGGTCGTTTTGGCCACATAAAGCCATTGATCGTTTCTTGAAATCGATTTTGGCCCAAGGATTGTTTTCCCTTAGTTGGAACTTCTAATTTTGGGGCCCATGATGTTTTCCTGCAAGCCCGAAATCTTGCAATTGTTGTGTATTCCTCTGTCATTTTGGTCTGAACTATATGCAAGACTAGGAGTGGAAGAGATGTAGAATGTTCTTGATAAACCTGGTGTGGAACCTCACAATAAGATAAGAGTGGTTGGTGAACCTGCTCTGCACATCCTGAAGAGAACTTGAAGGGAAGGGGTAGCCCGAGGGACTATGGAGCAGAGAAAGGGATATTTCCTTGTGTTGGGTGTGTAGACCATGTGGTTTTGGGCTAGATAGATCTTGTAAAGGTGTCCTTAGCTCTGTGGATGAGCTCACCAGCTTAGCATTTCTTCCTGTCCACTACCTTAGAAGCCTGACGAACCCAACCTGAAGGATGGCTTGGCTAATAGCTTGATAAACCCATATGTTGGCTTGTTGTGTCTTTTTGTGTTTGTCCTTGTGTGAAATCCTTGGTTGGTCCTTTATGTGAATGTTGGCTTGGTTGTTTATCCTGATAAACCCAGCAGTGCATTTACTTGTTAGTTGGATTGGCTATTTAGCCTGATAAACCCAACAATGTATTTGCTTGTTAGTTGATAGCCTCATAAACCCACTATGTTCGCTTGGCTGGTCCCTAAAGTGAGTGTTGGCTTGAATGACTGAAGCATGAAAACTAATTGTTAGATGGCTTGGTTGTTGGACGGATAAAACTAGCAGTATATTACCCTGTCGGTGTAAGCCTGATAAACCCAACTGGAAGGATGGCTTGGCTAGTAGCTTGATAAACCCATCTATTGGCTTGGTTGTGACTGGTATAAACTTTGCCTATGTGCATGTGTAAGTATGTGAAACCCAACTGTGTGTTGTCTTGACTATGGATGTGTGATTTGGGCCATGGGTAAGCTTGGTGTTGTTCCCTAGACCCTTGTGGAATCATGCCCAGCTTGGGGGTGGCAGTGTTGCTGAGAGATTGATGAGCACATTGGCCTATGGTTGGGTGGAACGTTGCAGCGATGTAGCTAGTTGTGAGCCAAGTTATTTTCAATATAAGTATTCGTGTGCTTAATCTTTGCAATTGTATTTTCTTATGAATTGTCATGAAAAGGTTGAATGCTTGAATGGATGTTATTTGCTTCCACTGTATATTGCATGATTTATATTTCTGTATATCTTTAAGTACATTGCATTTGAATTAATGTTCATGGGGCTAGATTTCCCATTGACAGCAGCAGTGTGTTGGTCGCGTCATCTCCATCGTCGGTATGAGGGGTGGGGATGTGACATTGTTAACCTCAATCCTTATTTTTTTGTAGAATATTCAATATTAATGATCACATTTTATTTCATAGAAGGATCATCAACTAATTTGGAATTTAACCTAAACATATTTGTCGACCTAGTATAATGTTTTCTCAAGGGATTTATTACTTGCAATTTCTGCATATCACCTTGAATTTCTTCCTCACTCCCTTTACCAATTTGACTTCTTGAGGGTTCTTCCATCTTTAAATATGTTTTCTGAGAATTAGATCTTGACCTAGTTTTATTTACTATTGATTCGAGAGCTACCATCTCACTCTTTCTTCTTTCACTGTGAAGCTATTCAAAACTAGGGATCATTTGTTTTTGTTTAGGAGAAAACTTTAATTTTCTTTTGGATATGCTTCTCTCTAATTAAAATTTTATTTTACAATATCTAATTTTCCCACTGACAGTCTAAATTTCTTGTTGCATAGTGGAATCATCTCCTCCACTCTCCCTGGGCTAATAGAATTATATGTTGATATTTTCAGGACTTATTATCTTCAATTTCAAAACCAGAGAAAAATAAACAGTTATTCAAATCCCTAAAGTCTTGCGTAATTCCTCCATGATTAGCATATTAATAAAGTCATGATGAAATATACTATGTTGAGTGCTTTGAAGATAAGCCCTGACTTTGGTAGACATTTTAGTGAGGATTCTTAGCAAAAAGAATGGAATATTCATTCTAGAGGTTCTACTTAGGTGTAATAAAAACCTCATGTGATATAATTAAATAGATGGATATCTACCTTCCCTAGTGAGATGTTATTGGACCAACTTCAACAACTGACTCCACTCCTCTTTAAGCCATGTTTGAGGAATCCCCTTTCTCTAGTTGGGATTTTGCAATTATTCCTTAATAAATTGATTGCAATTGGTCACCTCAATGTTTTGGTACTTGAACCAACATTTAGCATCTATAGGAAACCTTCCATCTACTGTTATTGAAGCCTCCATCACCTAGAAATTTAAATCACCAAATAAAACCTGATGACCATCAAAACTTTTGGCAAAATATCGGCTGAGCCTTGTATGGTGTCCCTGCAACTTTTCACAAAAATGGAACCATCCAACCTGTTTAATATTATTCATGTGTTTTGAATAAGATTTGAGGACTTCTTCTCCCTCGGGTTTGTATAAGATCACATGGATTTTCTTGTGTGGAGACATATTTGTGTTGCAGGTAAGTTATACAACAAAACTGCAGAATTGCTACCTCAAAACTTGAATGATTTCACAAGGATTCTATGAACATAATTGATTCAAAAATAGAGAAGGACATGACCAAAGCTTAAAATTTGGAATAATAGGTGTAATCATTACAAATCACGGGTATAATACATAGAAAAATCATCATAAAAAATAGATAATCACTACATCTTTCCAATTGATGTAATGATATTAAATTGGTCACATTTTTCAATTTTCATAATTAGATAAATCCTTCAATGCCCCTGAAACATTTTATTTGACAAGAATTCAACTATGTAAATGATTTCTCTGATAGATTCAAAAGCGTTGATATTGGAAATTTGGCAATGCCGGGAATTTGTTGGTGCCAAAAATTTGGCAGCGCTAAATCAAAAAATTTGGTGGCATCAAATATTTTGTAGTGCCAAGCATCTCTAATAAGGTTATACATATCACCACAAAATTTGAACCCTCCAAGATAAGAAAATTATAATTCCTTTTGAATCTCATAATCCTGCAAAGAGTTAGACTCTACAAAATATAACATGATAGAACTATGCAAATCCTCAAAATCTCAATAAGTAGCAAGCAATTGAAACCAAAAAAATAATTTCTATTGAATCTCACAATCCTGCAAAGAGTCGGGCTCTACAAAATACAACATGATATAACTATGCAAATCCTCAAAATCTCAATAAGTAGCAATCAATTGAAACAGAAAAGACTTCAAGCAAACCAAAAATGTCACACATTGATCAAACCAAGCAAAGTGAAAACAAGAATTGGTAAATGGATAAGGATTTAGAGTAGGTTACCAAGGAATTTTAGGATTTGAGGAATAGGAATGTTAACGTAGTATATTATATTACTAAAATTGGCTCCATCTAGGGATGATGTCCTCCTTGTAAGGAAGAAAGAACCCGCAAACCAATTCCCTTCCTTTCCTGACAAACTACTTTGAAATCTCTTTTGCGCAACTGGTCTTTATTCCTACTAAAATGATTCAAACTAAAAAATATGGAAATTTGAAACTGAAACAAATACTAAAACATACCAAACATCAATCTGAAAACCTGTACAATTTTTTTCCATTGGGCTAATGGAGTCTTAATCAACTAACTAAAAACTCACAAGTGTTCACAATGATCTTATTCCACCATTGACTTCAGTAAACAAAGCAATGCTTAAGGAATCGCCCATTAACTAGGCCTCCGGTAAGCCTCATAACCCTCAAGATTCTATAAAACAAAGGTATTGTTGTTCAAATATTTTGAAACTCGTAATATACCAAACCAAAGATGATCAAATTTACTATGTTTTGGATTATCTTCCCTTTGAGCATCCCACCTCAGGACTAAATCCCCTTGTAAAAAATTGTCCTCTTTGGTTTTCTTATCAAACAAAGCCTTAACTTTGTTGGAATAAACTTGTTCCTTTTCACTTAATTTATCTTTAGTTTGGTGAATTTCAACCAACTAATAAATTCTCCTCTAAATATTATTTGGCTCTTTTACTACATCCTACAAAAATTTCATCAAAAATTTCATCATAGACAAACCAAGTTGAATTGTAAACATTACATATGTCCCTTAAACTAAATGAAAAGGATAAGTACCAATAGATTCCTTTGTACTAATATTGTCAATGTATAACAAATATTTCAACTTTGAGTCCCATGTCCAACTTTGAGTCCCATCTCCTTTTGTTTTATGATAATAGTTTCTTAACAATTCTATTCAAACTTTTATTGGATGATTATGCCAAGTCATTATCCTACAAATAGTAAGCAATAAAATGTCCAAGAATAATATTGTACTTCCCTCAGAATTCAATCATAGCAGTAGACTTGAAAGCAATAGAATTATCAGTAATAATCTTCTTAGGAAAACCAAATATGGAAAGAATATTCTCCTCCAAGAAATTCATGGTGACTTTATCAATTGCATTTCTTGTTGGAATTGCTTCAATCCATTTTGTAAAATAATTTGTGCTTGTGAGAATCCACTTGTGTTGTCTACTAGATGGTGGATTTATATCCCTTATGAATTCCATACACCACTACTGGAAAGGGCCATTACCAATTATTGGTTTCAAAGGAAAGGACTGTAGTTTCTTCTTTCCTTCAAACAAATGACACTGCTCATGCGCCCTTATCTTAGAAAAAAATCAGAGAACAAAGCATGTTAGTAGTATCTATCTCCTAAAATTTTAAACGTTGTAATGCATGTCAACCATGATATTCTGAGACTCATATTCATCAACACACTTCAGAAAAATACCAGCAAGGTATTTCCAAAACAAACATTGATTCACAATGCAATACTTCACAACTTTTAATTTTAAGGACCTCACTTTAAATTTTCAAAATCTGGAGGACATTTTAAATTGAAAAGAAAATATATAATATCCTTATGCCAAGATGATACAAAATAAATTTCCATAACCTATAAATTTTCATTCTCATTCTGTCTTTCCTCTACACCTAATTGATTCAAAATAAGATTCAATCCAAGTGATCTGTAATTTGAATAAGTAAGCATATTTGTTAAAATCTACCCTTTTATCAATTTTGTTGGCTTGATATCCAAATCATATTCAATGAGTTTAGATATCCACTTACCTATGTTTCCCTCGCTATCAACTTGAACCAAAATATATTTCACAACACTACAAGGGACATAGGAAATTACCTTTGACTACATAATATAAAGTCTAAACGATTTCAAGGCCTTGAACAAAGCATGGGCCTTCTTCTCCATATTTTCATACTTCAATTCTACATCTAGCATAGAATTTCTAAATAAATAAATAATATATCCATACCCTTGGTCATTTTTCTATAATAAGACAACAAAAATAGTATCCCTTGAAGTGAAATAAAAAGTCAAGAAGCCCTTAGAATAATATGGACTACTAAGAACATGATCCTATTTCAAATCTTGTTTGATCTTTTCAAAAGAAGTGTTGCATTCATTAGTCCATTTGACTTCAGAATCCTTCCTCAACATATTTTTTATATGCTTGATAATTTCAACAAAATTAGGAACAAATATCCTCAAAAAGTTAATTTTCCTTAAGAATGACTGAATTCCCCTCTTATTCCTAGGAAGATCAATTTTTAGTATAGTTCCTACCCTATCTGGATCAATCTTTATTCCATCTTGGGAAATAATGTGTCTTATGAGCTTTCTTTCTTGCATTGAAAAATGTGATTTCTTTGGGTTAAGAGATAAACCATACCTTCTACACTTCAAAAATGTATGTTTGATATGCTTCAAGCATTTTTCTTCTGACTTGGAAAACAAAGTAATGTCATCTAAGTACATCACAATAAAGGTCCATAATTGTCAGGATAGTTATTCTTCTTTCTAACTGGCACAAGATTAGAAACCCAAGTGGAACAATAAGGATATTAATGTCATCAAAGTATATCATTATTTAATACCTACCAATGTTTGATATTATTGAGAACAAAAGGTATATGTCTGATTTAAATGACATATCTGATCTGAGGTTCAGTAGGCACCTTAAAGCTTCTTTCTTTCGGGGCTAAGGAATTTGTTTTTTGATTAAAATTCCTAGTAATGAATTAACTATTAAAGCTTAGGAAAAAGTTCTCAATTAGATCCCATAACTCATTCCATTAGAAATTCTTTTTTTGCTGCTTAGTTTGGTAGATTTCATGATCTATTGAATGGTTAATTCAGAATCACCAAAGACAACCAACTCTTGCATGTTCATTTTCTTTACAGCTCTTAAACCAGGAACTAAGGCCTCATATTCAACTATATTATTAGTTATCTCAAATTTCATTTTGTACAATTGTGTAATGAATTCATTTGATGGTGACACGAGAACAACTCTAGCACCAACTCCTTCCCTTGAAGAAGAACCATCAAAATACATTCTCCAAAGTGATTCTTTGATTTCTCCAAATTCCTGCTTGGAATTTTTCTTTCAACTTACACAGAACCTCAAATTTCATCATTTAAATGCAAGATACAAGATCTTATGTCATCCTAAAGAACATAAATAGGGTGATTAACAAGATTCTCATGGTCATTGACTATGTATGCAAGATGAATTTATTTGTATAAATTCCTTTTCTCACCTACAAACACTAGGACAATTGCATAGGTTTAAGGTCCATTTATAAATTCCCACGTAGTTTCTTGGTCCAAGATCTAGAAAGAAGCATTCCAAACTTGGGTGGGGTTTCTGCTACTACGATATCCATGCCAAAATACTTTTCATAGGTAGTTGAGTTAGGATAAAAACTAGGCTTTTAATCACTCTTAGACATTTCACTAATTTAGAATCAAATGAGTATAAATTAGGAAAAGGATTAGTAACACTTAGGACTAGTGCTTCCATGACCCACCTTGGGTATCAAATTATGTGATGCACCTGAGTCCAAAAGACAATTATGGAGCATATTGTCATGAATTGTCAATGTCATAAAGAAAGAGAGGAGAAAATCAATTTTTCAATCCATACAAGGGTCAAAGACTATGGTTGGGTTTTCATATTGCAAGTTTACTTTATCCAAAAGAGGTAAATCTTTGGAGGGATGTAAGAATTTGAGAATTGAATATTCGTAAGGTTTGTTCTTCATTATCTAAACTAATGGAATTGGAGTTTTAATCTTATTCATTTCTTGATCAAGTTGGTTAAAGGAAGAACAAATTTTATCCAATTCTTTAATTTCCAGTCTTACCTTTTTATCCTTGATAGTTCTTCCCCTTTTCTGGATATGTAGTTGATACTTGTCTAGTTGGAACAACTTCCTTCTTAACCTAAATTTGAGGATTTTGTTTCTTTCCTAATATCAAACCATACTTCCTCTGTGGATGAATCTAAAAGACACCTGCTAAATTTGACTATACCTGATTCATCAACAAGGAATGCTCATAATCATTTTGTGTAAGATGAGTAATATATTGATCTTATTCAATGAGGTGGATTTCCTTATCTGGTCTTTCCAATTCAATATCATCAAATTCATTATCATCATCAACTAAATTATCCTGGAAAGGATGTTGAATTTTTTTTATCTTCATTGTCCCTACTTTCTCTTTGCATAAATTGTGGATTGAAAGGTCTCCTAAATTGATTGGGATTCCTATTTGCACCATGTAGTGCATTAGAATTCTCTTAGTACTACAAACATATCCATAGACATAGTCGAGGCAAGAAAGCTAGTCCTTAGGACCTAAAGGAATACTATAGACATATAGGGCCAAGAACAACACCTCGAACAAACACACATGATATATTAAGGGTATCTTCAACCTGGCCATGAATAAGATTTTTTTAGCATTAGATATGGAGGATAAGGTGTTAATCATGGTTGGTACATAAAGCTTTGATTTTAGGTTGTAAACCATCTTTTAGGGCTCAATGTCCATGAACGACACCTTCAATTACCATAGATGACCTCTGAAGTTGATAGTTTTGATTTGAATTGGGATATGGGAACCATTAGGGGTTTCTAAGTACTATATATGTGTCTTGAGGCCTTATACATAATAAGGGGAGGAAACATAGGCCCCCAAAAGATGATTCTAGGCATCTAGAGCCAAGAATGATGCATTGAACAACCTCAATAGAGCCTTCCATTGTATCATTTACCTTGAAATGGGAATACTAATTCCATTAGAACATTTTTAGCACTATGTACAGATATTAGGACCCTTGACAAGGGTGGGGGGAAACACTTGGTCCTTAGGCCTTAAAGGAAGTTGTTAACCATTTAGGGCCAAAATTGATGCATACAACCACCACACCTGATGTTGAAAGTGAATCCTTGGAATCTTAATGGGGATATGCATTCCATCATCATTTGTTGAGCACTAGGTATGCATCTCAAGGCCATGGACATGGTCAAGGAAGGAAACTATGGCCTTAGGTCCTAACTAAATCTTCTAGGCATCCAAGGAAAGGAAGGATGCCTTAAAAAATCACACATGGAATCTCATAGGTATATTTGGGCTATGAATATGGATGTTAGTGGAATTAGGTGGTTCCGAGCAGCAGGTATGGGACCTCCAAGACATGATTGAGGAAATATGTGTGTTCCTTAGGCCATAATGGAATATTTGAGGCACCCATGTTAATGAAAAATTCCTTGAAACACTGAACATGACCTGCTCAAGGTATGCTTGGTCTCTAAGAAAATATACACATGCCTTTAATATGTTTTGAGCATTATATATGGGTATTAAGGCCTCAACATGGTCAAGGGAGAAATCCAAGAATCGATCCCTAAAGAATATTTTGGCATTTATGGATACG
>LPNX010520491.1:195800-247287 GCA_001517045.1 Pseudotsuga menziesii | reverse complement strand
CCTCCCCCTCTCCCTCTGCCACTCACCCATCCCCCTCTCTCCCACATAATCTCTATGTGTGTGTGTGTGTATCCCCCCTTCTCTCACAAACTCCATATGTCTCTCCCTCTCTATCCACCTTCCATTTACCTCCCTCACTATTCCTCCTTCTATTTAATTAACAGCCCTCTGTGCCATTATCCCTCTACCATATCCTCTCTCTCTCAACTTGTATCCCTCCCTCCCTATCTATTTTCACCCTCCATATCCAATTTCCCTTCTCTCACAACCTCCCTTTCTCTCCATCACTCATCCCTCGACCCTCTCTCTTTGACACAAACTCTCTCTCTCTCTCTCTCTCTCTCTCTCTCTACATGTGTGTCCCTTCCCTCTTTCTCTCCTTGTGTCTATCCCACCCCCTCTCTCTCACAAACACCTTCTATCCCTCCCTTACTATCACTTTCCTTCACTCTATCTCCATCCCTCCCTCACTCCCCCTCCTCTCTATCTATCTTATAATCTCTCACACCCTCTCTACATTAGTATCTCTCTCTCTCTCTCTCTCTCTCTCTCTCTCTCTCTATTATACTCCCTTCCTCTATTTTTTCAACTTATCCCTTCTCCTCAACCCCCTACCTCATTATGACCCCTATTCTCTGTTTTATTGCATCTCATTCTCCTCTCTTCAATTTTCTCCTCCTTCTCCTATCTCCTCCAACACACCCTATTCCTCCTCTAATACTCCATATCCACCTTTTCATTCACTAATCCTCTCTCTCATTAAAACATCGCCCACTTCCTCCCCTACACATTTTCCTCCTTCGTCACTCAAGTCTCACATACTGCTTCTAACCCTGTACATCCACCTCTTCTCCTCTTAATAGTGCTCTCAGTCCCCACTCCCCTTCACCCTTGTAACCCATCATGAAGTAGGAGCATCCTGCTCTCCATTTCATATTCCAAGCTCAATGTTGGATCAGGCATAGAAAGGTTCTTCAAAATCTGAATTGATGGTCTTCAAACTATCACACTGTAAATAACCTATGTTTTATTTGATTCTAGATGATGGTGAGTCAATTGAAGAATCATGTACCAAATCCCTAAATTAGGGCAGCGAATCATAGGATAATATTTAAGGTTTATTGTAATCGGGATTTGTTAGCATATTATGTGGATCTGAACCAGAATAGTTCATGAATCTTGTTTTGTATATATGTAATCCTACGAGGAATAGTAGATAGGGAGAAAAGAGACAAGGAAAAAGAGAGATACAATGGATAGATAGAGGTCAGTAGGGCCTATAGGAGTCATGGAAGGCCAATTAAAGGTATATCAATCCTTAGGAGATCAAAACGCAGGTTCTGAGACAAATTGAATGTATAATTTCCTTGTGTAAATGAAGAAAATCCTATTCAGCATATCTCCTTATGTGTGAATGAATTTAGTTTGAATGTATAAATCCATGAACTAAATGTTTGGATAAATTCTTTGTCCATATGTGAAAAGCATGTATATGAATTCAGGGTTTCTAAAAGCGAGAGAAGAAGATATTGATGGATCGATGCTATGAACCATCAAAGGAGTTATATGAATGATCCTTTGAGCAATTTATAAATGAATGTGTGTGTGTATTAACTATCATGTCCCTCCCTTGAAGGGACCTTGAAAGTGTTTACCTTTTCAAGTGTCAAGGGGTTAAACATTGCATTAATTAACGATGCCCATGCATTTTGATTATTTAAAACTATGGAAGCATGTAATTTCTAAATTCATGTTATTTGTAATTAGTTAATTATTATGAAAAATAATTAATGGTGGAAATGAGTTGTCAAGGAAGGAGGGTGCATTAGAAAACTTTCCAAGGATGGGAAAATGGAAACAATGCAAAAAAAGGAAAAAGAAACATGTCATAGAAATAATAGTAACTATCCAAATTAGTTTCCAATTTGGTGCAAGGATGAAAAGCAAGGAAAGATTACCTTATGCACAAACTTGCTAATTACTCAAGGAGGGTGCAGTTTCTATTTTGGACTGAAGGATACAAACATGGAAACATTTACTAAGCTTCATACTTGCTATTTTTCTCAAGGAGGTCGAATTTCCACTTTGGGTTAAGTTATACAAACAAGGAAACATCATTTGCAAACCAAAATTTCTAATCCCATCAAGGAGGGCCACTCATGGCTTTGCAATAAGATTGGCAAGTGGGTTACTTGTTCAACGGGTGAAGGAATTGCTCAACAAGTCACCCATGTTCTACTTAAGGTAATTTACAACTCCATTATTCAGTTTGGTTAATGTATGTTTTGTAATTATTGAAGCTTAAGCTTCATTTCTTAGTGGTGATCCTCAGTCTCTTAGGTGATGTGCCCCAAGTCCCTTATTCCCCTTCTCCCCTCTTCTTCCCTTCTCATTTTAGGTTATATTGGAGCTATGGAGAAGCTATAATACATTAATGGAGTGTTATTGCAGGTTATGAATCCATTTCCATTTTATTGCAGCACATCAGAGTGATTGGGACACTCCTCCATTCAAATCTCAAAGCTATCTTCAAGATTTCCTCCTTTTATGAGAGATTGATGATATGAAGTGATGAAGAGATACCTATGGATATATGAAATTAATTGAGTTTATTATCAGTCCCTAATATCAGTCTCCTAAAATTTCCAAAGTTTCTGTAATGTTCTAATAGTTTTCCATTACAATGCCTACCTCAAATTCTAGTTTTCTAGCCTTGTAATGAAGACTAAATTAATGAGTAAAGATATGAAAATCCTGTGAGATTTAATTTAGTAATTAATGCTCTGAAATAATGTATTATTACCTTTCTGAAAGTATTACATAGTTTTGAACAGATCTAATTTACTTTGGAGAAGCATTTCCACACCCCAGTTAGAAATGTCTTAAAAAATGACTAGTTTTAGATTTTGAATGAGTTGAAGGACTTAAAACTTTAGGATTTTATTTATTTCACTTCTTAGAATTCATTAAATTCATATTTAACACCTTCCCTTTCTGAAACTGAGTTTTATTAACCTTCTTCATGTGTTTGGAAGTCCCAGAACTTGAGCCTAGAGTGCAGTCCAAGGGACTAGTTTTCCGATCCAATGTCCTAAAATTCCAAAATATTATATTTAGCTGAATAAAAAATTGTATACTATATAATAAATTTATATAATATCCATATTCATTTTCACAAATCCCCTGGTTTAAAAAGACTGAACTACTCTTCCTAGTTTCACGGTTTTGCTGCCCAGAAGCATGGAAATAGGTTTTCGCATAGCGCATTCTGAAACCTAAGTGGAACCAGATATAAATGTGTTAGGGAAGAGGAAATTATATTTCTGAAATATATTTTTTTTCTTTCTACTTCCCTCTCACTTTCTCTGCAATTTATCCCAGTGAAATACCTTAATTTCCTAGACAGCAATTTATTGAATGTTTGCAAGAGTATTAGCAGAAATTTAATTTAAAAATTGTAGCAAGTTAATATTATGATCTGTACATAAGATCAGGGATATTAAATTGGTATCATAGAACTTTCCTCCACTCCCATGGAAATAAGGCTCTCTGTCGACTAATTTTGCAGATCACCAATTCAAGTTGCAACCATGAGGGTTGTACCAGTAGTTGAAGATGGTGAGTTTGATCAGTTTGTTGAAGAAGAAGAGGTGATGTATGTTAATGATATATTCAAATTTCAAGAGACTAGGATGGTTACTTTTGTGAAACTGAGGAGTATGAAGACAGAATGGTTGAACCACCAATGGCTAATCCTAGGAAGGATTTATCAAAGATCATAGATGCAATTGAAAACTTGCCCCACCACTACGAAGAGTATCTTTCCTTTGGGGAAGATATTTGTAAATCCATTCCTTTGAAAGAGTATTTTTATTGCATATTTGGATTTGAGCCTAAGAATTTATATGATTACTCTTTCAAGAGAATCAAACCATCCATAGAGGAACCAAGTTGTTCCACCTCTCTAAGCAACAAGGAGGAAGAAGGAACCAAAAGTGAAGGGTCATCAAATCCATTAGCATATTCAAGCATTCTAAGATTCTTTGGTTTTTCTTCAATAATATTCTCCAAAAGTAATGATCATAGTATGATTCAAGAAGGAGAAACCTCAAGTTAAAAATATTGCTTGTTTCCCATTACTCCAAGAAGAGAATGAAGATGAATGCACTTCCAGTTTCCTTGTGAGTGATATTCAGACCAATGCTAAGGATGTGGGTTCATATAGTGGTGGAAATACATATTTTGGATCAGATCCAAAAGAGGATTAAAAATCCGAGTTACAGTCACCTCATGAGCCACATCAGGAAGAAGAAGACAAGACCACACCGCTTGGGTATGAAGCAGAAAATTTGGTGGAGGAGAAGGCCACCTTGGCATCACTTTGGGAAGATGGAAAGATGAAGAACATGGACAATGAAAGTTATGGTTTTTGTAGAATCCATGTACACCTGCAACTATATGATCCATGGGAAGATAAAAATTCTTCACTGGCATCTGAGGACTGCAAAAGGAAGGCCAATTGTGAGGGAGGTAAATTCACTCCTAGTTTCCCTGTTGGTGATCACATAATCAATGCAAATAAGAGTGAGGGTGTCAATGGTGATAATATGGTGAATGAATCTTTTGTATCATATACAAAAAAGGAATAAATATCAGATCTGAATTCATCATATGAAATTCCCAATGAAGTGGAAGACAAGCCCCCACCAGCTGGGTGTGAACAAGGAAAATTGAAGGAGAAAAATATGATGTAGAAAGATAAACACAGTTCAAAATTTTGGACTCTCTTGCAGCATGATGAAGCTGTAATGAAAAGGCATGAAATTATTTCTAATCACATGTCATTCCAACCTTCATATATACCCTCCACTTCACATCATGGAAGTGAGTGTGCAGAAAATTCAAAGGCTGGCATGTATGTTGAGGATGAGTTTTGTGTGGTGGATCCATGCCACAAGAAAAATGGTCTTATATGTCAGATATTAGAAGAAGAAACCTTGCTGGAGGATATTCTTGGTGAGACACATCATTTGAGTGGATCACTAAAGGAGGACAGGAAGAATATTAGGGTAGCCATGAAAAACTTTGTTGACATCAATGCCTTGGTGGCAAGATGTTGTTGGAAATCTTTTGGTGGAGATATGGAAGAAGAAACCTTCTTGGAGGAGTGCATAGCACTGAAAGAAGGAATGGCCAAGATGAAGGAGAGCTATATGAACTTAATATCTGATAGAGAATATCTCCTCATGGTGGCTGAAATGTACCATAGTGCACTCAATAAGGAAGAAGAAAAATTAGAAAATCTCACTAATAAGTTGGAGATCACCAGTAACTTATTGAAGAGCACACAAATATCTATTCAAGAGTCAAAGTTGCATATCTGTCAACTTCAGAAGGAGTTTAAGGTGTCACACCTTTCATGCTGCATAGAAGGAAATGTTTTGGGTATAATGGAGGAATCTCATGTGGTGGACAACCATGAGGGAGGAGCAGATTTGCAGGTGCTTGTGAAAATCTATGAGGAAGAAAATCTAGGCAAATCACTCATTGAAATTGAGAGCAAGGATGAAGTGTTCTTCTCCTTCAGAAATATGGCCGATCACATTCAATATGGATCAGCAAATAAAATTCCTTGTTCATCCATATATTGGGTAGATAGAGGCACCTTGGGAATGAAGACCTTGGGAGGTAAAGAATTTTATTTCTGCAATAAATTTTTTGTTGTGACTGACATTGTCTTGACATGTGAACAACAACAAAGACTTATTTTGCAGATATTATATACCTCCCATACACATGCACATGAGGTGCATTCTGATTTGCATGTGCTTGAGGAGTTTGAGGTCAAGCAATATGAAGATCAAGCACTTGCATGGTTCCTAAGAGATTATGAGTTGCCTCTAGGAAAATGTTGTACAATTTTGGAGGAGGCACATGATCACACTGTCACTAATAAAAATAATGGAGGAAGTTGTGGATCCATTTTCTCGATAGATGAGTATTGTAGGGATTTGGCTCACAATTCTTCACCCCACACTTCTATTTCAGTCACATCATGTGGGGATGAAAATTGGGTGAAAGGATTTTTTCTGTTGATGCCAAAAGAGGAGCATGATACTTCCACTCTTCCAGTTGAGGGATTGATGGTCAAGCCATGTGGTTTGACAAGTGCATTACTAGTAGTTGGATTATTCCAACCTGAATCATTCAACATTAAATTTTGTGCATCCATGGATTGGGTGGCTAGACACATGATTGAGATGTGTGCACTGGAGGGTGAACACTTTACTTGCATCAATGGAGAGACATTGGACACATTAGAGAAATTGTATGAGCAGTGGAATGAGCATGTATGGCTGCTATATGATTCTTTCAGTATACATGGAGGGGCATGGGATAACCACCTGTGTATTCATAACAACAGTGATGTGAGTTCCAGTGCTACCTTGCACATGAATTTTCATACTTTAGAGAGGCTCAAAATGATTTGGTCCCACATTAAGAAGTTCCATGCTTGGTGGGAGAGTCTCAAAGATATCCAGATTGGCATGGGAAGTGATCAATTGTCAATGTGGTGGTATGATTTTCACATCCTCATTTTCATCTTCTACAATGATATCATTTTGTTGTTGTTACTGATGTTTGGAAGGGGACAAATAATACCATGGGACCCTGGAATTATTTGGAATGAAATATTTCCAAAAGGGGTAGAAAATTTTGGATCCCTGCAGAGGAGGAAGTGGGATCCAGGAATTCTATTCAGTTATGTTAACTAGTTTCACAATTTTGTTGAAAGAAGTGGTCATTGCATAAATGAATATAATCAAAGTGGTGCAATAGAAGCATGGAGGACAAATTTTGCAGCACTCTAGAGTGCTTCTGCTTGAATACAAGCAGACTTGGGAGGGGAGGACTATCATGTCCCTCCCTTGAAGGGACCTTGAAAGTGTTGACCTTTTCAAGTGTCCAGGGGTTAAACATTCCTTTAATTAATGATGACTAGGAATTTTGATTATTTAAAACTATGGAGGCATGTAATTTCTAAATTCGTGTTATTTGTAATTAGTTAATTATTATGAAGAATAATTAATGGTGGAAATGAGTTGTTAAGGAAGGAGGGTGCATTAGGAAACTTTCCAAGGATGGGAAAATGGAAACAATGCAAAAGAAAGAAAAAGAAACATGTCATAGAAAAGATAGAAACTATCCAAATTAGTTTCCAATTTGGTGCAAGGATGAAAAGCAAGGAATATTACCTTATGCACAAACTTGCTAATTACTCAAGGAGGGTGCAGTTTCTATTTTGGACTGAAGGATACAAACATGGAAACATTTACTAAGATTCATACTTTCTATTTTTCTCAAGGAGGTTGAATTTCCACTTTAGGTTCAGTTATACAAACAAGGAAACATCATTTTCAAACCAAAATTGCTAATCCCATCAAGGAGGGCCACTCATGGATTTGCAACAAGATTGGCAAGTGGGTTACTTGTTCAACGGGTGAAGGAATTTCTCAACAAGTCACCCAAGTTCTACTTAAGGGAATTTCCAAATCCATTATTCAATTTGGTTAATGTGTGTTTTGTAATGATTGAATCTCAAGCTTCATTTCTAAGTGGTGATCCTCAGTCTCTTGGGTGATGTGCCCCAAGTCCGTTGTTCCCCTTATCCCCTCTTCTTCCCTTCTAATTGAAGGTTATATTGGAGATATGAATCAGATTTCATCCATTAATGGAGTGTTATTTCAGGTTATGAATCCATTTCCATTTTATTACAGCACATCAGAGTGATTGGGACACTCCTCCATTCGAATCTCGGAGCTATCTTCAAGATTTCCTCCTTTTATGAGAGATTGATGATATGAAGTGATGAAGAGATATTTATGGCTCTTTGACATTAATTGAGGTTATTATTAGTCCCTAATATCAGTCTCCTAAAATTTCCAAATTTTTTGTAATGTTCTAATATTTTTCCATTACAATGCCTACCTCAAATTCTAGTTTTCTAGCCTTGTAATGAAGACTAAATTAATGAGTAAAGATATGAAACTCCTGTGAGATATAATTCAGTCATTAATGCTCTGAAATAATGTATTATTACCTTTCTTAAAGTATTACATAGTTTTTAACAGATCTGATTTACTTTGGAGAAGCATTTCCACACCCCAGCTAGAAATGCATTAAAAATGACTAGTTTTATATTTTGAATGAGTTGAAGGACTTCAACCTTTTGGATTTTATTTATTTCACTTCTAAGAATTCATTAAATTCATATTTAACACCATCCCTCCCTTTCTGAAACTGAGTTTTATTAATATTCTTCATGTGTTTGGAAGTCCCAGAACGCGAGCCTAGAGTGCAATCCAAGGGACTAGTTTTCCAATCCAACGTCCTAAACTTCCCAAATATGATATTTATTTGAATAAAAGTTTGTATACTATAAAATAACTTTATATAAGAGCCATATTCAATTTCCCCAAGCCCCTGGTTGAAAAATATTAAACTACTCTTCCTAGTTTCACGGTTTGGCTTCCCAGAAGCATGGAAGTAAGTTTCCGCGTAGCGAATTCTGAAACCTAAATGGAACCAGATATAAATGTGTTAGGGAAGAGGAAATTATCTATATGAAATATATTTGTTTGCTTCCCACTTCCATCTCCATTTATCTACAATTTATCCAAGTGACATACCTTAATTTCCTAGACAGCAATTTACTGAATGTTTGCAAGAGTATTAGCAGAAATTTAATTTAAAAATTGCAGCAAGTTAATATTCTGATATGTGCATTTATGCTCTGAACCATCGAAGGAGTTATATGAATGATCCTTTGAGGATTTCATAAATGAATGTGTGTGTGTATTAACCCTATTGCAAGTCAGGGATTCGAAGTCGATCATTGAAGAATTGAGGAAGATGGAGATTCAAACCTGTGCGTGGCTTGATTGATTGAAGAAAATTGATTCGGCAGATGCATAAGCACAATCTTAACCAGTCCGCCTAAGAAAGATCAGATGATGGGGGATGATCTTAGAAGAATATCAAAGGTCATGATAAAATTCCACAAAGAGAAGGTAGATCTACAGAAGTTAGTCAAGTTCTGACTTTGAAAGAGACCTACGGTTGAGGAGAAGCGTGCAGGAGCGGAAAGGAAAAGTTCAAGAACAAGGAAAATGTGATTTCTGATTTTCGACTTGCAAAATTGGAAAGCAGAAACAAAAAGAGATAGGAAAGGAAAATTTGAGGTTTCTGATTCCGAAGTATGGAAGTCGGGAAAGTAAGGTGCGAAAACCAGAAAAGGAGAACTCGTTGGGATCGGAAGTTGAGGAGCCAATTTCTAAAACCCGAAATCGAAAATCAAAAAAGTGGAAAAAATCAGAAACCTTGTTTGGAAAGGTCGACAATCCAGGTTCCGAACAAATAGTTGAAGCTCAGAAAATTGGAAAAAGGATCTTTCCAATTTCCTATCGAAAACCTAAAATATGAAGGATTTGGGTTGTATAAGAATGTTTAATACAGCTAGTTGGATTTCAAGAAGGGTTTAAAGTCCCCCATACTCTGAAGTATCATGTGTTTGATCTCAGAGATGGAAAAATAGGCTGACTAAGGTGGGGTTGGCATCAATTTTGGTATCAAAGCAGGAAGAACCAATATTTTGCATGAAAGGTAAATCAATCTCTAATTTTCAATATTTATTTTAAAATTGAAGACTAAGAATTGTGTGAGAGGGTTAGTCGGGTGAGAGGGTATCCAAGATTGATTGCAGACAGAGGATGTGTAGTTAAATTTGATGATTAGGCACATGAGAATGCAGAAGAATCCTTGAAAGGATTTGACAGTCTTGTGGATTGATGAGAGATTCCAAATTGTAGCCATAACAAATGGGGGAGTTTTTCTCAAGGACAATTCTGTTCTTGATGAAGAGGAATATCGTTTGAAGATAGTAGTGGAGATATTAAAGCCAACTGTACAAGTGAAAAAGTCTAAAGGTATGGACTAATTGATGTTTATATTTTGACTCTAGTTATGTGAATTTATAGCATCAAAGAACAAATAAGTTATTGAGAAAAGAAAGCAGTGGCAGAACCTAAGAAATCCAATAGAGATTGGACAAGAGAGGACTAGTACATGTTCTCAAAAGGAAGAGTGAACCTGCAGAAGCCAAGAAGAGAAAAGGAGATGCTCAAAAGGTTCTAGTGAGAGAACCAAAGATACCAAAAGGACAAGCTCAAGGAGAGATAGCTTGTTGAGGTATAGCAGAAAATTATAGACTTGTTGGAGATAAAGGCTTAGTTATAGTCCACAAGTGAATGACATGAAGTTGACAAAAGAGGAGAAGGAGATAGAAACAATGACTACTGAAGGTCATTGCAGGGGTTCAGAGAAAAGCCACAGCAAAAGAAAGAAGAAAGAAATACAAGAAGAATGTAACAGAGAATTGCTAGAGTTAGCAAGAGACATTTTGTGCTTTGAGAAGCATATGCAAGAAGCTGCTGAACAAGAGAACCAAAGGTATGGTTGGGTCATCAAAAGGGAGGTAAGATGGAATTAACTACAGGTGAAGCTACAGCAAAAATGTTTGCTGGATTGAAGAAAGAACTCATAGAAGTTAAATCTGAGATAGAGGTTTCATATTGTGAACCTAGACAGGGTCCTTTGCTTGGAGAGGATGATGGAGTAGAAAAAGAGAGGCCAATTGAGAATCTCATGAATTCTATAAAGAATACAGATCTACTTATGGAGGAGATGAATGTGAGGTAAAATGAGACCAAAGGTTCTTATGTTTTTGAGACTGATGATTTGTTTTTTATTGCAGGTTTTGTTGCAGATGGTGGACATTCTTTTGAAACTGTCTTAAAATTTTAGGAAGTCATATATGATGAAGAAAGTCTCTCAAATGAAGAAAGGTCTAAAGTATTAGCACCTGCACTAGCTAAAGCTTCAGCTTTAGAATTCCTTTCACGATAAATATGCTTAAAATCAACTTTAACAAGGAAATTAGAAATTCTAATCACCTCCTGCAGAACCTAAGTAAGAAGAATATTATTAATCCTGAACTTACCAGATACCCAATTGATCACCAACTGTGAATCCCCAAAAATATGCAAGGTTTGAACCCCCTGCTTTAAAGCCAAAGTAATAAGCAACTTTAAGGCTAAAAGGTCAACATAGTTGTTGGTGCCCAACCCCAGACCAGCAAAAAATGTAGAGTGCTCTTCAGATAAATACAAAATTCCACCTGCCCCACAAATCTGAGGCACTCCAGCTACTAAAACATCAAAATACCCCCAAGGTGATGCTTTGTCAATTTGTTCATTGACAACCATTCTAATATTCAAAGCTCTGTTATCCATAGGGTAAGAACTCAGCAAACCCAAACATAAAGAAGTTACCAAATAAGACTTTGGCTGAATATATTCAAAATAGCATAAATTCCTAGTCTTCCATATGAACCATGAAACAATAACAGGTAAAGATCTATACCTGGCCTCAGCATGCAAAACCCAGTTCTTAACACAGTCTAATAATGATACACCCTGCCAAAAGTTATTGCATCTTACCTTGTACTCAATTTTTGACCAAACGCTCCTCATGAATGAACATTCAAAACCAATATGAGAATTAGTTTCAATCTCCATTTTGCATAGATAGCACTAGCCCAGTCCTTCTCTTCCTTTTCTACACAGTATATCCCAGGTAAGTGCTTTCCCTGAAAATAAAAACCAACAATATAATTTTGATTTTAGTGGACATTTAAGTTTCCACAACCACTTCCACCACCAGGAACTTTCCATCTCATTCCTGTCATGAATAAGATGAAAATAACCAGCTTTAGGTGTGTACTGACCTGTTTTGGATAGACTCCATATTAGTTGATCATCCTCATTTGAAATTCTAACATGATTGGATGTCAATAGAGCAACATAAGTATTCCAAATAATGATTTCCTGGTCATCAAAACCAAAATAATCAGCATTCAGCCAGCCCTGATCTTGTAATAAAACTGTTCCATTGCAGGCAATATCCTTTAATACAAAAAAACCCACATAATGAAGTTTATCAATCATAGAGACTGGTAAAATATGCCTCCATTTGCATCCAAGCCAAGGTTCAATGCCAATACGTACCTCAGTTCTAGTCCCTATTCTCCACACAAGTGACTGTCCAATAAGATCAAAAGACCAAAGTACCACTTTCCAACAGATGGAAATGCATTTCTTTTTCTTAACAACAACCCTTATCCAATCTAATAAAGTTAAGGGTGAAATGTATTTCTGGATTGCGATCTGCACCCAAAGTCCCGTACCATTGATCAAATTCCACACACTTTTAGCAGCAAGAGATTTAGCAAATAAGGCAGGAATTTTCAAGCCCCAACCTCCCAGAGATTTAGGATTGGCCAAAACCTTCCATGAAGACCAAGGTAAACTAGAGGCCTCATTGTTACCTGACCATAAGAATTTAAAACATATCTTCCTAATTCTTTCAAGAATACCTGCTGGTATCCAAAAATGCATCCAATATATTGGAATGGCCTCAAGAACAGACTTAACCAAAATAAGTTTTCCTCCCTTAGATAACCATCTAAAACTCCAGTTCTTGATTCTCTTTTCCACTTTTGTATCCAAAAATGCATCCAAATTGAGAAGAGAAATATGTAGTGGAATTATCGAAGAAAATGTACACTTAACAACACAAATTTGAGACAAATATGATAAGAATTGATCATTTAATTACAACATTAATCTCCATTCATTAATCCAACGATAATACAATGGTGTTACAATAAGGAGAATTCGAATCATGTGGATAATATTTGAATCTACCAAGTAAACTTGACTAACTGGCTAACTCAATGTGTCTAAATGACATCATGGGAGAAACTGGTCTAACTCCTGATGTCTAAATCAATTTACAATCAATTAATAGCTAGGGTAGGTGGAAAAAGGTGCCACTCCCCATGAATGCATGCAAAACTAGTGCTAGACTAACTGATTGCAATTGGAGGTTGACTCAGCATAACTTCCTACCTACCACAACCAACTAATGGAGGTTGATGGTGGCACTCAGAGTGGCTCCTAGAATGTAGGGATTGGCATCGGTGTCACCAATGGAACTAGCACCACCAGTGGCACCAATATCATGATGGAACCAAACTCATCCAAATGAATTCTAAGTTAGGGAATATGATCAAATATACTATATATGGACAAGGGAGGATTATTTAATCCTAACAGTTTTGTGCTCAAAAATAAAATAATTTTGAGTTTTCCATGCCAAGTCATAGTCGTTATGATACTTGACCTTCCATATGCTAGAAAACTCTCCAATTCGACCCTCCATGTCCCATTTGAGGGCTATATATTGAGCCATTTTGAAGCAATGGAGGAGGATAAACTTTGAGAGTAAGGAAACTATAGAAAAGTTTTGTCCCATTGCCATTGCCTTGAGTCTGCATCCCTTTATCCTTGTTGATTGAACCATTTATGTTCATATCCCAAGCTCTCCATTGTCTTTGTGAGCTTTCATGTGTATGGAGGATTGAAGTGGAGGCCCAGGTGGAGGAACTTGGTTTCTCAATTCCGATGAGTTGTTGACAGAGATTGTCACTTTGTACTTCTATTTTTGAATTAATAGAAATACTTTTTTCTCATCCAAATTCAAGTGCAAATGTTATATTAATTTATATGGGTATATTTTATTTATACATGTTCAATGGATTATGTTATAGTAGATGCTAACATTTCATATGCATATTATATGCTTGGATACATTTGTTGTTGATGACAAAATTTAGGTTACAAGCATTGGATCGAAAGCTCAACGGTGGTCTTCTTCGAGCGTCTGGTTAAGGTATGGACCCTATACTTTGTTACAGTTGGAATTTTACATTTATATAGCATATTAGAGATTAGATTTGATTTCTGTTTTCACTCCATCTTTTGTGGTCTACCCCAATCCATAGAAGGAATTTTCTCCATAAGATCGCACTTGCATGGAAACATATTTGTGCCACAGGTAAGTTATACAGAAGAATGGTAGAATTTCTACCTCAAACCTTGAATGATATCATAAGGATTCTCGAAACAAATCATGAACATAATTGATTCAAAACTAAAAAAGGACGCGACCAAAGCTTCAAATTTGGAATAAAATGTGTAATCATTAGAATTCACAGGTATAATACATAAGAAAATTCATCATAAAAATTAGATAATAATTACATCTTTCCAAATGATCTAATGATAATCCATTGGTCACATTTTTCAATTTTAATAATTGCATAAACCCTTCACTAGCCTTGAAACATTTGATTTGATGGGAAGTCAATACTACAAATGATTTCTTTGACATATTCAAAAGATCCAAGAGTTGAAATTTGGTAGCTCCATAAATTTGGCAGTGCTAAATCAACAAATTTGGTAGTGCTGGAGATTTTGTATCTTCATACATCTCTAATAAGGTTACCCATATCGCTACAAAATTTGAACCCTCCATGATAAGAAAAATATAATGCTTATTGAATCTCTCAATCCTGCAAAGAGTCAGGATCTACAAAATAGAACATGATAGAACTATGTGACTCCTCGAAATATCAATAAGAAGCAGGTAATTGAAACAAAAAAAACTTCAAGCAAAGCACAAACATCACGCATTGGTCAAACAAAGAAAAGTGAAAACAAGAATTGGTAAATGGCTAATCCTATTTAGAATAGGTTACCAAGGAATTTTAGGCTTTGAGGAATATGAAATTTAAGGTAGTAGAATTGATTACTAACAAGTCCCAAATCAGATTGATATATTTCTACCCTTTGCACAACAAGAGCTTGATGTTGGTTTTAAGTACCTTGGGAACTTTTTGAAGCCGAATTCTCATTATTGTGAAGATTGGTTCTGGATGGTGAAGAATATTGAGAAGAGGATTAATGCTTTGTACAATTGCTAGATTATTTTGGAGGCATGATAACCTTAATCAATTATGTTCCATCCAATATCCTAGTGTTTTGGATTTCTTTGGTGAAGGTACCTCAACATATCCTTAAGCTCCTTCATCAAGTTATTTTCAACTTCCTCTATACTAGATCTAAGTCGAAGATTGGTTATCATCTTGTGGATTGTGAGAAGCTAGCGACCCCAAAGGACCTAGAGGGACGGGGCACAAAGAATATATACTAGTTTTCCAATCCTTTAATGATGAATAGCTTGTGGAGAATCTTGAATAATTATGGTATTTGGGGTGCTGACATTAGAAGCAAATATCTTAACTTATTTATGATGCAATGGTTGAGAAAAGAGAATAAAAAAAGCATTGGTGTTTCAAACATTTGGAGAAGTTTAATTGTTTCGTTCCCTAAGATGAACCAATGGTTATCTTGGAAGATCAATAATCGATTCTGATTAAGAATTGGGATTGATTCTTTTAGAGTAGGAGATAACTACGACAAGTTTTCTTTATCCTCTCTGCAGGAAATACACTCAAAAGGAATATAGTTTTTCAATCATGTTAAGAAATTAGTGAATGTTAATGTAAGGAATGATTATTGGATTTCGATGTTGGAATTGAATTTAAGTCAAAAGTGCTTTGTAGAATGGGACTTGTACATCAATTTTCTTTGACAGGCTAGGATTAGATTGTCGAACGTTGAATATCAGGTCTAGTGGTCTTGGAATACTACTAGTGGACATGTTATCACTAAGTTGGCTTACAAATCCATTGCTTTTGAGTTTTCTTGTGACAAAAAAAGATAGTGGAGACTCTGTTTATGGAAGTGGTCGAATCCATTCTAGATACTATGCTTTATTTGGATGTATTTTCAAAATAAGTTTTTGGCTGGAGAAAATTTCATTAAGCGTGGGGGTATGGGTGCTTACTACTGTCCTCTATGTTGCCAAGAAGCTAAAATTCTTGACCACCCGATGGTTAAATGTCCATTTACTCTTCAAATTTGGGATGAAATATCATTTAGACTTAATCTAAATAGAATATGGGATTATGGTACTTATGTTTCATACATGTATCACTAGTTCATTTTAGGGACTAATCCTTCCTCGATCCCTCTTTTCTTCAATTGGGGTATTTGGAGGTACAAGAACCTAGTACTCTTTGAGGATGTTCATATTTTTATTGGCAATGCTTATCGATTTATAATTACATCTTGCTCAATTTATTCCCTTGACATAATCCTGTCAAGTTCAATTATTGGGCTCCTCCCTTACTTGAAAGCTTAGATCCTATCGAGTTCTTTGACAGTGCTTCACGAGGTGGAACATATGCTGCTAGTATTTTCCTTATCATTGGAAAGGATCATTTTTATACTCTCCACCTCAGATGTGTATTGGGGACTAACACGTGTGCAAAAATTCTTACTCTATAGGGCCTTCTTTATTTTGCTCTTCATAATGGTATTCTCACTCTCTATGTTTTTGGTAATTCCCATGTTGTTATCGATTGGATCACTGGAAATGGGAATCTTCGAATCTCCTTGTTAGATCATTATAAATCCCAAATCATAAAGCTACATAATAGGTTCAATTTGGTTCTCTATGAGCACATCTATCATAATTTTAATCAACGAGTCGACCAGCTGTCAAAATAGGGCATTGAGGTTTTAGAATGATTGCTACAGTTCAAAGAATATCAAAACAATTAGCTAATAAAGAAATGAGGTATCATAGTGTATTAATTATGTACTTCACACTATCTAATATGGGTATAACAAGTTTTTTATTTGAAAATACCATTTTGGTTAATAGAGATTCACTAATTTTGTCCTAATCTGCATTTTGTTTATTATAACTAAGTGGGAAATACAATTAAGTTTTGTTAATTTTGTAAACTCTTTTGAACTATGGACCTTATGCCTAAGGATGTAATCGATCTAAGTAGCATAGTTTTCTAATAATGTGTAATAGGAATATAGATGTAATGGAACACTATCCATGCAATAGGATAAATTGTAGTTTCTTTTATTCACCCTATGAATAGCAAGAAACATTTTTTTTTTTTTGAAAAAAAATTACAATTGTGAAATATGAAAAGTCTAGAATTTTTTACAATGAAGTCAAAAAATTGATAAATTTTAGACAGATTTTCATAGAAGAAATTCTAATACAAAATAATACTAACAATTATATTTTAAATTGTAAAATAAGAACAAAATGATACTAATAATTATATTATTCCCATGTCGGTAGACTTGAGACGAGATCGTGGACACTTCCCAACCCTCACATAGAGATCAAGTTGGGCACATGGATATGGTGGGACATGCCAGGCTCATGGCATCCCACACCATGCAATAATATGTCAATGCGAGCATTTAAATATTGGAACAATGGTGGGAGGGTGACATTGGTCACTCATTTGCACATCAGGGTTTGGAGAGCTAGGACAAAGGCTCAGTACATGAAAATGTTTGGAATTCATATCACCATCAAGTGGGAACCCATGACAAGCATTGATATTATCTCCATGAGCACAAGCCTCATTCTAAATTTTACTGTCTCTAATTTCTCCATACTTCTTTGCCCAACCAACCTCTCTGCTTCTAGATTTCTGTGTATTGGAAGCATTGTCAGTGTTACTATTACAATGGGCATTGGAAGGGAGTCTGATGGGAAGGGTGTTTCCATGGAGACACAGACAACAAGTGGAAGGAAGGGAAAAGAATAGGAAGCTCCTCTCAAGTTGAACAAGGAAAAAAAATGGAGGCTCAAGCTGAAAAGTATTACAAAGATTCCATCCCTCGAGATATTAAAATGGAAATTGATTTCATGTAATGAGGTATATGGAATGGGAGTGCAATCTTCAAGGAAGTGGAGGAATTCAATGAGATGGGCGACTAAGGTTAGGACCCTAGGGAAAACAAATCTAGATTAGAACTTTACGACCATTCCATGACAATGTACTAGGTTGTCAAATCTCTAATGGGTCGAGCTCTAATTGACAGAGGCAAGGAAATTGTTTCCCTCAAGGAAGAACTAGCATCGTTGCAAGAATTAAAGATTGCATCTAAAATCATGAAAGGGAAGTTGAACATAAATCGGTGCCACTTGAGAGTGAAGTTCATGGAAAATACTCCTCTATAAGGGTGCACTCCAGAAACCCCCCTCGTTATCAAGACCGATGAGGACAACTCTGAAGTTATGCCATCTGCACACTAGTGGGATTACTTTGGGTTAATCCTAGTTACTCTGTCATATGATTATGCTGTTTTCCATAGTTAATTTTAAGTTTGGTTATAGCATTAGTGATGGCCACCAACCATTTTACAGTCATAAGAACTTCAACAATTTTATTTTTGATATCTTGAACAAAAACATGATAAATATTGAAACTACTCAAACTATGTACTTCAAATTGGTTCTCCCCTAGAGGCAAGTTGAAGCACACTTTGAACTTGACCTTAAATTGCTAGTGGCAAGCTTGTCCTAGTTTATTGTTTTCATGTTCTTTTTTTTCAATAATAGAAGGCTCCTACAAAAAATAAAAATAAAAATACTAATTTAATTATATTTTAAATTGTAAAATAAGAAGAACATGATTATTGACTTTGTAAAATATTAATTAACATTAATAATTAAAAAAACAACGTTAAAAATCTACTTTCTAACCTTTAATAAAACATGTGAAAATTGATAAAAAGAGGATTGATAGATAGGGTATTATAATCTTGTCTCAAACCATAGGGCTATGAGGGGTTGAGGTTAATGCCCCTCTTTATGAGCAAGATAGGGTGTCTTATGTCAACCTTGAGCATGAGTTATTACATCTATTCTAGCATCAACTTAGCATGTGCATAATCAAACCCTAGAACATCATCAATTCATCCTCCAAGCAAAAAAGACATCCACGAGAGACATGTGCATAACTTTTAGTGCTCCAATATACCAAGAGAAAAAAGAAAGAATACGTAATTTGAATCCTTTTCCGTGATTTTCTAATGACATGAGGTTTCTTATTAATATGAGACAACCCTCAACCTTTTACAAATTTGGGCATACAAAGTTAATGACAAATTATAAAATTTAAGGTTAGTGCACCCACAAATTGGGGGCTAAACCATAGAATGACATAAAATAAGAATAAAAATGTGCAATTAGGCTCCATCAAGTGCAAGGTGAGCCAAAAGGAGGGCATCGTGCCCCAACTAACCCCAAAAAATGCTTAAGGATGTAGGATTCTTCTATAAGGAATGACGTCATGGGTCTAGAGACTAGGAGGAGAGATTTTGCATCAAAAAAATAGGTCCAAGTGGGAAATATGAGGTGTGCTAAACCAAGTATGGAAACCCTTACACACGCAATCATATCTATAAATAAAAATATGAGTGTGACCATGTATCCCATTGATTTTCCTCAAGGGAAACAAACACCCAACCAAAGGGTAGTCAACAGAGCCACAAGGCCAACACCTCCTTGAGGTGGAAACCAAGGGGACCTACCATAACCTAATTGGGGGTATTTAGCCGCAAAATCAATACTCAACATAGCATAGCCCAATAAATTGGACTTTACAAAAGAAAAAGAAAACCCTCACTCTGGTACATCTGGAAGAAACACTATAGACACTCTAAGGTGTAACAAGGTGTATGACACAAAAGATGTAAGCACATGAATTTACTTGAGGAGTACATAACACTAGATGAATATGCAATAATATAGGATATTGGGTGATTCCATGTTATGATTTAAGGCCCTAATGTATGATAAAGCAAAAATTTTGGTGCAACAATATTCAACGAGGATCCCATGATTACCCTTATTGCAAGTGTGTGTGTTTATAAGTTTGTGCTAGTTTTCAAATCAAGGGTAAATTGACCTTAGAGAAAGAAAAATATGCATTTATTAAGGAAGAAGAAAGAAAAAAGATGTTGGGATGATTTTGGACAATATTTACTCTGCATTGTTATCAACAAATGGAAAGGGAAAAAGCAACAATGAGGGCACATGGATACAACAAACATTAGACTCATAAAATCAAGGCTCCAAAGGAAATTTCAAGGTAAGTTGTTTTCACTGCCATGGAAAAGGACACATTAAAAATGTTTGTCCTATAATAATTGCATATAAGGAGGTGAAGAGTGATCTAGCCAATCTCTCTTTAAGGAAATTGTTTATGGTAATGTCAATCCCAATAAAAGTTCCTCCTAGATGTTTCCATTTAGAATTGGGTGCCACTTAGCATATGAGTCATAATTGGATCTAGTTTGTGCAATATGAATTGGTTCATGCATGGAGAAAAGTAATTTTTGGTGGTGAAGAAGAGCATGAATTTTTAGGCAAGTTGACTATGTTAATGACAATACCAAAATATGGTGGCTATAAGATATTCACATCATGTTTCATGTTCCTATATTAATTAACATGTCGGTTGTGAGATGAATGATGGATTCTATATTGAATATACAAGAGTTCATATAGTTGGAGGCAAACTCAATAATTATGATGGGTCAGGTTCATGCAAGACTGATGAGAGAAGGGAACTTGTATAAGTTATGTGTGAGGGAACTGGACTTATATCCTACTATAACAATTGATGAAAAAGTTATTTGGCATTACCGACTTGGGCATGTTGATGCACTAACATTAAAGATATTTATGAAAGGAGCATTGATTGAAGTTTTGAATCTAAGTGCATGTCAAATGGAATTTGTGAAGGTTGTATTTTCAGGAAGCAACATTAATTTTCCTTTGAAAAGAAAGGTGTGCAAAGATCCCAAGAATGATTGGATCTTTCCCACACTCGTATATATGTACCAATCTAAATATTGTCACGCATTGGAGCTAAGTATTTATATTTTTTATTGACTATTTTTAAAAAATGTGTTTTCTTTACATCTTTAAAGAAAAAATGGAAAGAATAGATGTTTTCAAGTTGGTATGGAGCTTTATTGAAAAATACAGATATACTCCATTGAAGAGGATAAGGTATCACAATTATGGAAGATATTTCTCTAAATCTTCAAGTATTTTAACACATTGAATGGTGTCAATATTGAACTTACCATCCCCTATATTTCATAATAGAATGTTGTTGTAGAGAAGAACAATAGTACACTCATGGAGAATACCCAATTCATGTTGAGAATGTTGTTTCCAAATCCATTTTGTGTTGAGGTATCCACAATGGTGGCATATCTTCAAGAAGGGTTTCCTATTATAGCCATATAATCTATGGCTCCATATGAAGCATGGAATGGGAGGAAGCCAAGCATTCAACATTTGAAAGTTTTCAGGTACATTGTTTATATCAATACACCATATGAGATGAAGATGGGAAAAGTTTGATGTGAATCATGGTAGAATATGATGGTTACTCAGGTATATACATAGTCTATGATCTAGTAAACAAGAAAATTGTATAAGTGGGGATGTTATATCTCATGAACATGCATTATTGGTTAAAAGAGTATGAAATGTGACATAGGAGAGTTTTTTTGAGAACCCAATGCTAATTAGGGGTGATAGTGTTGGTTTTGGTTCCTTTGGAATAGTCAACACTAATTTGGAAATGAACCCCCTTTTGATATGCAAGTGGAAGAAACTATTGAGAAGGAGGATACTTAGGTTGTAGAGGAGTTACATCTTGGACCTATGAAAACTAAGTAGGTGAGAATCTTAGTTTTGAATCAACAGTACTTAAGAAACCAATTAGATTTCAAAGACCACCACAATGGTTCCAAGATTCTTTTATAGTGTCGAGAACATTTTAGGAGTTCATTACTATCCAAGAATCCCTTTAGATTAACGATGTAAGGAATTGGAAGAATGCAATTTATCAAGAATTTGAATCATTGTTTAAAAAATCAGATTTGGGGACATGTAGAATTGCCTCTCCAAAAGAAAGCAATTGGCTACATGTGTCTTTTAAGCTAAAATTTAAGTAAGAGGGTTCAATTCATTGGTATAAAGCATATTTGGTTGCAAAAATGTATGATTGGGCTAAATTATTTGAGTAATAGGAAAAAAAATCTCCTATGGTGTAGATGTAATCAATTAGGGTGTGTTATCACTAACAATGGTACATGATATCCATGTGCATAAACTTGATTTAAACACAAATTTACTCAATGGAAAGTTGGAGAAGATATACATGCAGTAACCTAAAGCATATGTGAAATCGAGAAGAGTGGATTTGGTTTTTAGATTGTAGAAGGCTTTGTATATTTGCAGGCAATCCTCTAGAGATTGGTACCAAAGGATACATGGGTACATGAAGGAACAAGCATTTGATAATTCAATTGTAGATCCAAGTGTTTATATCAAGCATGCGAGATTTTCAAAATCCTAGCATTGTATGTAGATGATGCTATTTTTTTTACAAACATTTGTCAATATTGAAAGTTCAAATACAACATGGCAACTAAGTTTTAAATGGTTGATCTAGTGAGATCCATTACTGTGTTGATATTCAAGTGCAAAGAGGCAATGGATTGGCATATTCACTTGAACCAACAAAGGTACATTGAGTATTTTTTGAAGGTTCGATACAGTTGAATGCAAGACAAGTGCAACTATGTTGAAAAATGGAGTGAAATTGACAAAGGATACGTTTCCAAAGATGTAGGTAAATCTACATACAATGAAAAAAATACCATAGGTGATTGTAATAGGTAATTTGATGTATGCTATGGTATGTGTGAGACCAAACATTGATTTTGTTTAATTCGATTGAGCAAATTTGTGTTAGGTCCAGGATTATAGCATTGGCAATCAATAAAGAGAGTTTTAAGCTATCTTCTAAGTACTTAAACCAATTTTCCTCCTAGTTTTAGGACATGGGAGCACAAAAATACATCAAGGGGGCATGTGGAGATGCCCAAATTTCAAGGAGGGCCCTCAAGTGGAATTGTTTTGAACTGCATTTCATTGTGTCTAGCTTTTGCACGAGGGGAGTATGAAACCTTTTGCATGAATCTTCACCACCCCTAGATCATAGGGAGCATGCCCCCATGTAGCATTGCTTAAAACATGGACATTACATTAGAAGGTTGTTCAAATGATACATTGAAGTTAATGATTTGTGATGCAGAATGGGCAAGAGATGTGGTTGATCAAATATCCACATCCAATTATTGTTCCAAATTGGCTAGTAGTATCATGAGTGGCAAGCATCCAACCATCTAGAGTGTCTATGCATGTTATGTAACCGAGGAATTGATTTGGTTAAGGATATTAATGAACAACATTGGTATACATCAAGGTTACTCCCTAGTAATGAAATGTGACAATGAAGCTTGCATTGAAATGGTGAAAAATAGCAAGTTTCATTCTAGAACCAATCAGATAGAATTGTAGTAACACTTTGTTAAGGAACAACATTGGTATACATCAAGGTTATTCCCTAGTAATGAAATGTGCCAATGAAGCTTGCATTGAAATGGTGAAAAATATCAAGTTTCATTCTAGAACAAATCAGATAGAATTGTAGTAACACTTTGTTAAGGAACCACAAAAAGGGCATGTTGCATATGTGAAAATGGTGGTTGATGCATTGCCCACTCAATTGGAAAAAGACAAGTTTAATTTTTGAAAAAAAAATTATGGATGAAATCTAATAGGATGCAAATCAACATGGATCTTTTTGTCACAAGTAAGATGGATGGGAGTGTTAGAAATATTGCGGGCCAACACATTCAAAAGAAAATGGAGAATTAGGAAAGTCAATGAATTATATTTCTTTGTGAATTGAATTTTTTATGTTTACATATGTTTGTGTAAATCCATATAGTTAAAGAAAGAAAGAAAGGGGATTCTTGGAATGTGTATAATTTTTGTTTATGTACTCCCTGAATTCTCTGTTTTAATTTTGGATCAATTTTCAACCTCTTTTCTTTATTCATGAATGATTAGTTGTTTGTTTTTCCATTTTCAACAACATTTTAATTTTTTATATTTTATAATTATAATAATGACTAATTCTTCTTTCTTAGTTTTTATACAATTCATTAATCATTAATTTTTCAAAATTATAACAAATATTCAAATTCAACATTATTAAAATCTTTAATTTTCAAAATTAAAATCACCCCACAAAAATATAACAACCATTCTTAATAATTCTATAATTATAATCTTTATTTTCTATATAAAAATAAAAAACCTTCAAAATATTCTATTTTTTTTTTAATTACACACTTCATCTCAAACACAATAACAACCATTTTAAAACTATAACAATAACAAATCTTCAAAATTCCACGATTCTAATTTTGATTTCTCTATCAGCACAATAATAACCACTTTTAAACTTTCACAACAAGAACAAATCTTCAAAGTTCCACGATTCTAATTTTGATTTCTCAATGTTCCACAAATCCAATTTTGATGTGTACTAACAATATCAATTCTTCAAAGTTCTAAAATTGTATTATTATTCTTCAAAATTATAACAGCTCTTTCACAGTCTAGAATTCTAAGATACTTCTCCAAGCCCTTTTATTTATTTCACAGTTCTAGAATTCTAATTTTAATATACTTCTTGAAGCCCTTTTATTTATTGAATGCAGGGATACAAACCTAATAAACAGATCCCATCATAACGATCCACCACACAATCTGTAAGAAATCTCAGAAAACTAACTGTATATAGTTGTCACTGATATTGAACTCATGACTCTGCTCTTCACCGTTTAATTACCAATCATATTAATCACACATCTCAGACTCTCTCCTTTAATCATGTAATCAAATGCCTTGTTGATATCGGCCAATGAAACCTCATGTGTAATAAATTTCTCCAGTTCAAGCTTCTGCAAACAATGAAAAAAGGAAGGAGATTAAATTAAAAGCCTAATTACAGCAAGATCACAAACAAGGAATGAAATTAGATTAAAATCCCAATTACATGAAGCACAGAGAAAAGGAATGAAATTAGATTAAAAACCCAATTACAAGAAGATCAAAGCATGATATGACAGCTATTTCTATCAGGAAATCTATCTTAAAACTGCCTTAAATAAATGATAGAAGTGTTACCTTATCCAAATACAATTCTACAAGGCCTGGCAAATCTGTACGGGGCTTATAGTTTCCAAAGAAGGTTCCTTTCAATGTCCTCTCGCTCAGAAAATGCAAAGGACTAGTTGCAAAGACTGCATCTGAATGAGGGACCCCAACTAAAACAGCTACACCCCAACCCTGAAAAACACAACATTTATGATACCAAATCCCGTTTCACTAATCAGCCTTATGCATTTGCATGTAGTTGCTAAAATGGCAGCAATAGGCATATATTTACAAAATAGTTCAGACTAAAGGGAACACCCAGAGGAAGAGGAAATACATCATGGCAGGATTCGAACGCTTGAATCATCGCCTTAACATTCCCTGTGCATTCGATGCTGTTGTCAACCCCCCCATCAGTTCTTTCTGCAATAACCTGAAAAAGAATTCAATGGTAAGCTCTCAGAATTTTAATTCAAGCAGCAATTCAAGATCATTGTAGGCAGCTTAACAAACCTGTTGAACAGGCTTCTCGTAGTCCAGTGGGTTAATAAATTCCGTAACACCAAAGAGCTTTGCTGAAAGAGGATAGATTACAAGAAATGATTCAAACATCGAATTAGAAAGGAAACTCTACAGTACAGAGGTTATCCAATAATGGAAATAGGCAGTCTACAACCTTTTTCAAATCTGTCACTGTTTAAATCGATTCCAATTATTCGAGAAGCTCCTGCGATTCTTGCCCCTTCAGCAGCCTGCGTAGTTAAGCCCAGATCAGAAGTCTAACAGACAATTAAACAGTAAACTCACCTTAGTGATGTTGCAGGCATGGGAGCTGAACTGTTAACTAATCATAATAATCCTCCACAAAATTGCAGAATGTAGAACTTCAGTGTATACGCATGAACAAAAAGTGAGAACCCTTGTTTTTTGAACTTACAGCAAGCCCAACACCCCCAAGACCAAATATTGCTACTGTTGAGCCCTTCTTGGGTTTGGCTACATTCAAAGTTGCACCCATCCCTGATTCCACAACAAATATAGCTTTGAATCAGAAAACCAATCAAGGAAACCAACATGGGTGGTTTTATTAACAATCCAGCAAGCCAAACCTTAAGAGTTGAATTACATTATACAGTTTAAATCGGTCTGAAAAAGTCCAGGAAGTAATTTACCTGTTGAGACCCCACAACTCAGAATACAGACTTTGTTAAGAGGAGCCTCTGGATTAATTTTGGCAACACAACCGACATGCACAACAGTGTACTCACTGAAAGTCGATGTACCAAGGAAGTGGTAAATCGGTTTTCCATTGATTGAAAACCTTGACTTTCCATCTTTGATCATAACCCCTCTCTCAGTATTAATTCTTAGCAGATCACACATGTTGCTCTCCTCTGACTTGCAGTGTCTACATTCTCCACATTCTCCAGTAAATACAGGAAGCACGCTGTCACCCTCCTTGAGATCAGTCACGCCTTCTCCAACACTCTCAACAATTCTGTGTCAACCATGTTACAATTAGTAAGCAACAAATCACCAGGAAATTCAATACCTTTTTTCCCTTATGAAATTCTACATCCTTGCTATTATGACTAATCAATTTTTTTTAATACAAACTTCATGGCAAGCACAGAGAGTATACCCAGCTGCTTCATGTCCTAAGATGCGGGGAAAGAGAGGAGTTTGGCCCTGCAACGAAAGCAATGCTAGACATTTCATTATTAAGAAAATTTCATAATCTGATATTCTACAGTAGAGAAGCCAGAGCATCATACAGTGAACTATGAAGGATATGTGTAATATCTATACCATGGTTCTTGTAAATGTTCAATAAGTTTAGTTCTAACTATTTGTGACATACCTTTGCTTGCCAAAAAATAAGGTCTGTGTGACATAAAGCAGTATAATACACTTTGATTCTGACTTCCATTGCCTGTGGAGGAGCCACCTCTACTTCTTCAATCTTCAGAGGTTCCTCTGCTCCCCATGCAACAGCAGCTGCAACAAAAATGCAAATCTAAATATTAGAGTTGACATGATTGTACAAGAGTAGCGAGGTCTTTACAACCTATTGAGGGAGATGTTGTCATCTTTATTACATTTGTCATATTAAGTAAACCAGTATAGATATATCTTAAACCTGGATCTATTGAGTATCCAGAGGAATCGAATTTCTTGAGATATAAACATTAAGAAAATGTTTATACCTCATAAAATTGGATCTCTCTAAACTAGTTTAAGATAAATCTATACTTATATTAAACATAAATTACAGGTAATATCATATACAAACATAAATCGAAAATCGAAAACCCTGAAAATGAATCTTACACTGAAATAACAACAATAAATATGAATTGATCTTGCACTTGCACTGACATAATATATATTATATATGACTTAGAATGTGGGCATGAATCCTTGTGTATTGATAGTTACCTTTGCATTTGATAACCTGGCCTGCAGTAGAGCTTGACATTTTTCTTTCTACTCAAGTAATCTTCTTCTTTTGCTATGGTGGTATTTTTTCTGAACAAACAACTTTTGCATTGGTGTTGAAGGCAGAAGTCCATCCTTCATTTATATCCTACCTTCACATGAAATGGTTACAATTGATTGACATTGCTTTGTTGGCTAGCATCCAGATGTCTCCTTCCTTCCTTTATTTCATTGACAATGGGCGCCTCCATGTCACTCCCCCCACACAAATTTGATCTTTTTAGACCATGGATTCTGTAGAAACCAATATGTGTAACACTTATCTACAATATGTATGGAGTCCGAGTCCGAGTTGCCAACAAAGCATGATCATTACTTGACACTTTCTCCGGGTTCTGCGAGGTAAAAAATCCACCGTTCTAGAAAGTCTTTATTTCAAGTCAAAGTGGTGATACATTTAGAATGGATTTTTCCAGCAATTCTATCCGATACAATAATTGAGAGTAATAACAGAAAGAAATATAATTACAGATTGAAAAATACCGAAATTCTAAAAAGTTTTTGAATGGGCAATAATATTAGAAAAAGAAATTGGCTTTAAAATTTCAAAAAATTTAGTTGGAGCAATTAACTTTTACTTGTTTTTGTTTGTTGGTCATTGTTCAGGAAGTTGTTGAACAGTTGTTAAGACTTAAGAGTGTGTATTTATTTTGAAACAAAATTTTGATATATAAATATATATATTTGATTTTTTTAAGATAAAATAAATAAACAAACAAACAAAAACAGTAACTTAATATTCATCCGACAAGAAAATCCAAAAAGAAAATCAAAGTTACAAAGTCTTTACGATAAATGTTTAAAAAGCATGTTATCAACACAGAGCTACCAAAAATACATCAATACATTACAAGCTATATCGAAAATTCAAAACAACTTCAAAAACCTATAACTAGAACTAAACAAACAGACCACAGTCTAGTGATAACTAACTTGGGAGTCCAAAATTTGATTAAGGCTAAGGATCTACTTTCAACCACACTTTGGTCGACTTATTCTTCATAATGTAAATGACCATCCATATCACCAATTGTGCTCTTTGTTATAATAAAATATATCAAATTTTATTTATTTATATTTTTTTGTTATGTAAAAATTGTTTTCTAAGATTATTCAATTTGTAAAATAATTAATAATAATAATTTAAAAAAAACACTAGCATAACAACATGTAAGTGGTAGATGAAGGTTGATAGACGATAACCACTTAGTTTTGTGAAGATGGTTTGTTATTAAATAAAAGCTAAACATTAAACTAATTATCATTGTAGTTATCCATTTATACTATAACATAAACATTAAACTAATTAATATAAATATAAAACAAATATTATTTAACAAACAAAAAACCAAAAACGGTTATCCGCTTAAGTGAAGCTTATTTAAATTTTAATCAAGTTTCATTTAAGCATAACAAGATACGACGACCATGAAATGAATCTTGACTGTACACAGTTGGCATCGATAGGCCTAACCAACTACTTAGTTTGTGGAGATGGCTAACTATTAAAAAAAACTAAACATTAAACTAATTCCCATCGTTATAGTTATCCATTTATGATATAATATAAACATTGAACTAATTAATATAAACATAAAACAAATACTATTTAATAAAAAAACTATTATTGTTACCCCTTTATTTAACCACTGCTTAACTGAAGCTTATTTAAATCTTAATCAAGATGCATTTAAGCATAACAATAAACAATGCCTCGGATGCGCTGTTACAAGACAGTTCATGGCCGAAGGAAGGACATCCCTTTAAATGTCCAATCGAGACACAAGTCCATCACTCTCGTGGTTCTATGGGTTGCTTCTCCCGGTGCAAGGTAACAAATGTTGACGGCAAATGGTTTGAAACGCATGTCACCTCATAGTACTGTGGCAACATCAAGACTTTTAATTCACCAAGTGTTCTTGCACGGAGTTGGTCTCTGCAAATGGTTATCTTCATCGAGTTCTTCATCCTCTCCATTTTAATGTGGTTCAATAGTTCTTCGTCCAGAATTTTCTTCAAGGCTCTGGAGATATGGGATTAATCCTCTACCATGTCGCACCGTCTCTGAGCCATGCCTCGTAGGGGGTGCAGCTCCAGGGGGAAGATGGGTCGTGTTGTGTTGCGTCGTAATCTCTCCATGGGCTATGGTGCTCACGTCCCTCCTCGTATTCATCAAGTTGTGGATGATTGGGAGGTGGAAGTTGTGGCTCGTCACCGCTCTACTCAACCCCTGAGACAACGCTAATCCCATTATTGGTGTATGAAGAATGTTGTGGCTCAGCTACTCTGGGACAAAGACAAAGCTTCCTCTTCCTCTGCCTCCAACAATTCAGAGAACTCTTCTGGCAGGCCGACATCTTCGTCCTCACAGGGCTTGAATCGTCAGGACCTCCACAGGAATTCCCACAGTGATAAGATACTATGTCTATCCAACACTTGGAAGAGGCTTCACACAATTAGGAGTTAAACGTGCAGGAAATAGGAGATTGTGAGCAGGCTAGTAGCTTGTCCCAGTATAAGCTTGGACCTCCTCTTACAAAGGAACCGCCTCTGTATTCACAGCCTGCTCCTTCTATTGATGAACAGGATTATTAGAAGCCCTACATTATTGTCAACAAGCCTTGGAGGATGTCGTAAGGCATTATATTTCTTTCTAATTGCCGCTTTGTCTTTTCCTATGAGTGTTTAGTTAGGTTGTTGTAGCTCTATATTGTTTTAGTGTTTTCTGGTTTGACTTGGTTTCCCCCTCCACAAGAAGGTCTCTCTTATCTAACTCCATGACAATCATTTTGATACAATCTCAATATCTAGACACATATGCTATCTGAGATAGGGACTCTATATCCATGACAGTCATTTTGTTATAGGACTCTCAATATCCAAACACAAATGCTATCTAAAATAGGGACTCTATGCATGTACATTCTTTTGTATATTAATATAATTTTATGCAACTTACAAAAAAAACATAACAATATATGATGACCATGAAATGAATCCCTCCTATACACTTACACTTGTTACACTCATTAAATCTTGTTGATTTTCTCAAAAAAAACCAAAATATGATATAATATCTAAACACCTATAAACTTAATAAAATTCAAAATTTAAAATTTATAAAATATTAATTAATATTAATATTAAAAATAGAATTTAATATTGGATGGATTTAATTCCTACATTTTATATAAGTTATTAGTATGCAAAGATAGTGGTTTGATAGATTTAATTTCTATATTTTATATATCTGTTTATCTTTTTAGTATGGAAAGATAGTGATTGAATGTGTATCTTTACACCAACTATGCCTCAAGCAGTGTTGGTGTAAAGATACCATGGCTTGGTTAAACCATTAGGGCATTAATGAAAACGACAATTTGCAGAACATTGATAATGTCAAAAATATTATTACTTCTAATTTTAAAGATAAAGTTTGGTGTGACAAAAATTTAGCGGTTAAGAGAAAATTAACATACTATAAGCGGGTCATTAATCCTAACTTGGAAGACCAGAAGCATCTCTCGGTAGCAACTAGCTCATGGAAGAAAATTAATATAGCCAAGATTAAAACAAACTCTCATGAACTCCATAGCAAAACAGGGCGTTGGTTTATTCCTAAAACTCCATATGCACAAAAGGTTTGCCATATGTGTGATTCTATGAGCTTTGAAGATAAAAATCATTTTCTCTTAGAGTGCCTTGCTTACACCCACATTAGGTTTGAGTTTCATAGTATTTGTAACAATACAAACCTCTATAACCTCTTAACTTACCAAAACTATAATAAAGTTATAAAACTTCTTGGCAATCTTTTTAAACATGAAAACTATATTTATGTTAATAAAATATGAAATAAGAATATAAAAAATATAATAAAGCAGACATATAAGTTGATCGAACTCACCTCCTTGTTATGACATACTACAACTATAATTTGTTCAAAATAGTTAGATTCACAGATAAGAAAGAAAAAAATTTAATATATGACTAACTCCTTACACACATAAAACCAAACACGAAGTTAATTATTTCCCTTCGTTTAATCTTTAGGTCAAATCAAAATGAATGAATTTTTTCAACAAATCTATCTAATATAATTAATTAAAAAAATTAAATTATATAAAATATGAAAATTTTAAATTTTTTTTTATTAAAGTCAAAGTATTGATAATTTTATATAAATTTTTATTAAAAAAATCTAATACCAATTAAGATTAATAATTATATTTTAAACTATAAAATAAAATAACAACATTATTTACTTTACAAAATATTAATAATTAAAAAAACAATATTAAAAATCTAAAAAATGAAGACTTAAATCTAAAAATAGATTTTTAATATTGTACCTTTCATATCACTTGAAAGTCAAAGTCAATATGTAAAAGTATATATTGAATTTGCATGAATTCTATCTTATTTCCATTCAATTATATGTTTTTATGTTTTTTTATCTAAATTAGGGAGTTTTCTATATGATATCTTGTTATCTGAATTTATGAAGTTTTTTTTTCACAGATAGATAAAGGTATAAAGTAGAATTTATGACGTTTATATCTTATTTTCATCTATGCTTATTTTCTTTCAATTTTTTAAGAATAGGTATTGATATTTAAAATTAGTAAATTTGTAATTAATATGTTAATAAAATTGTAATAAATAGTATATTAAATGGAATTTATAATTATCTATATTTTAATTAAAAATAAAATATATTATTTTAAAATATATTAAAGATAAAGACGATTTTTTAGTTATATGTTTTTACTTTTTTAACCATATATATTTATTTTTATTAAGCTTAAAATAAGAATATGAGCACTAAGGTTTGAATTGCAATCCTTGCGAACATATAAGATGGTTAGAGTTCACCTTCTCATTATCCTTAATATTTCATCAATTACTAAGTTTCAATTTCCATGAGAACTTCCAGCCTTTGAGGTTGCCATGCACTCCCCACATACACATAAATAAGTGGACCAAAACCCACTATCTTGTCTTCCTCAAGACCAAACACTAATTGTTATGGCTATAGACACACTTTTGTTAAGGGGCAATACCTTGAATGGTGACGAAGTAAGTTTCACACTCTCCCAACTTTGTTTAATTCCCCAAACAAACATTTGGCATGTTGTGATAAGGCTAGAAGGGTAGGAGCCCCCTTATGCGGGACATTGCCTTTTGTGTGCCTCTAAACATTTCGACCCTTGCTAATTCATAAGTTTCATGTCCTGCATTGGCTTGCGAGTTATTGACACTAACATTTTTAAAAAGTGGTTCACCATTTGTTAGAGGCTACTCCATTGAGAAATATGCCAACACTTATGATTCCAACACGAGAATCAAGGTATGGCCAGATTACATAATCCACTCAGTTATTACAAAGGGGCTCAATAAGAGTAAACATGTCACTCACAATAATTGAATTGGGGATGGGAAGGGTAACAATCATTCCTTCCAACCACTCAAGCTACAACTAATAAACTTGACACTAACTTAAAACCAGCATAGATCCATCTTAAACCTAGATCTAGAAAGCACTGAGAGGGATCCAATTTCTTTAGGTGTAAGTTATTTTTATCTTAAATTTTTAAATGTTTATAAAAAAATACACCTCAAACATTTTGATCCCTTTAGTGTTTGGTAAATCCGGGTTTAACATGGATCTTTTAATTACTTTTCATTTAGTTTTATTATTGGGTTTTTATTATTTGATAAATTAGGTGACATGTTTTTCTCTATATTCTTTTTTGTTTTGTTTTAGCACAGGTGTTGGTGTAGTGTTAGGTCAAACACACTTTGATCTCATCAATGTTATTTGGATGACACTCTTTTATTCTAATGAATGAGCCATAATCAAATATATCAAAATTCTACTCTAAAGCCACACAAAATATATCTAAATTTTATTATAAAAAAATGATTTATTATTATTACGGTGAATTATAAAGAAAGTTAGTTAATTTAAATTATTTTAAAAGTAATTAAAAATAAAATAAAATAAAAATGCTAGAATCTTGAAAGAAGATTGAATATCTTGTAAAAAAGAGTTTAGCATTTCCACTAATCATTAATGGTTAATATATATTAGAGAGAATAAAAAGACAAATGAACCTGAAAAAGAACATTAAAAAATACAAGTGATCATTTTCTAAAGAAGAAATATAGTAAATTAGCATATATCCATTTTAAACTTTAGTTTATCAAACCCAAAGGGATCTAATTTATGGATCTATGCTAGTTTATTTTATTTTATTTTATTTAAGTCCATATGTAATTTATATTTCTCATTTTTTATTTTTAATATTTCCATATGTAATATTCCTTTCCTTGTGATAGATTGAAGTTTATTTGGTGAATTGATTTTGGATTGAGTGGACACTATATAAATATATGAATCCACAATATCAATTTTTTATTTATTTTATTTTAATTTATTATTTTATTTTATGTCGGTTAACATAATGTTTTTTTATGTCGACTAGCATAACGTGACTAACATGACAAGATCTCCCCCATGCTGAGCTTAATAATAACCAGTGTATATCCAAATCCTAGGCTCTATGAAGTGTCGAGACGGATCAAATCTCTCAAGGTACAAACCTCTTAACCAAAAGACACATCTTTTTATTTAAGGTCCACATATAATATTTTTTATTATTTTTTATTTTGTTAAGAACGAACATTGCATCATTTCCCCACACATGGTTTTAAAACCATATGCAAGGCCCTCCTACAACTATGGGTTGTTTATGAGGCCTTGCACATGGTCTTAAAACCATTTGCAAGGCCCTCCTAAACCATGTACAATAAGACCATGGGTTGTTTAGGAGGCCTTGCACATGGTTTAAAAACCATGTACAAAGCCTCCTAAACCATGTACAATAAAACCATGGGTTGCTTATGAGGCCTTGCACATGGTCTTAAAACCATTTGCAAGGCCCTCCTAAACCATGTACAATAAAACCATGGGTTGTTTAGGAGGCCTTGCACATGGTTTAAAAACCATGTGCAAAGCCTCCTAAACCATGTACAATAAAACCATGGGTTGTTTAGAATGCCTTGCACATGTGGTTTTAAAACCATGTGCACATGATTTTAAAACCATGTGCAAGGCCAACATTTTTTTGTGGATAATTCAATTTTGTGTTTTTTTCTTGACCCACATATTTTTTTACGGATAATTAAATTTTTACTTTTTTATTGTTTTGTTAGGTAGGAAGATAACATCTCCCCCATATTAGATTTTTTTTGTGGCCGACATTTATTTTGGCCTATTAGAAAATTTATTTTTTATTAATAAAAATAACGTTACGAAAGTGATATTATTTTTTAATTTGTATTACACAATCTCTCCCATAATATTCACTATCACTATTATTTTTTGCCGACATGTTACAAACATTACATCACGTTACAAGATCTTTCCCATAATATTCACTATCACTATTATTTTTTGCCAACATGTTACAAAAGTTACTAATGTTATATCACGTTACAAGATCTCTCCCATAATATTCACTATCATTATTATTTTTTGCCGACATGTTACAAACATTACTAACATTACATCATGTTACAAGATCTCCCCCATACTGAGCTATAGAGCGCCTCTTGGTGCAACCAGCGTAGATCCAAATCCTAGGCTCTATCAAGCGCCGAGACGGATCAAATCTCTCGAGGTGTAAACCTCTTAACCAAAAGAAACATCTTTTTATTTAAGGTCCACATATAATATTTTTTATTATTTTTTATTTTGTTAGGAATGAACATTGCATCATTTCCCCACACATGGTTTTAAAACCATATGCAAGGCCCTCCTACAACCATGGGTTGTTTAGGAGGCCTTGCACATGGTTTAAAGCTAAAAATCCAGGGAGATCCCCAACAAGCTTGACCAACTTGTCGGCCGCCAGCTAACCAGTAATCCTCTAGGGTCCAATTAAGCCTGCCTAAAAGCGGCCAGCCCATATTAGCAATCGCAGCAAGACTAACTTTTCCACCCCCTGCAAAATAGTAAAAAACGTTGTGAAATGCCATAGTTCAGAAAATAAAACCATTCCCTCGTATCTCAGGAAAGTCCTTCTGGGTCATCACTTTATTGGTCCAGTTGGCTCGATACCAGGGATGATTATACAATAAGGGCTATGTGAGTTATATAGATAACACGGAAGCAATTCAGTATATCCAGATGGATAGCACCTATATAAGTCACCCTAGTGATACCACTAAAACAATTTCTTCCATCAAAATTACCCCTTATCCATAACACATTATCATATTTAAGAAAACTTCCAAGCTGTAGGGACATGTGGCGACTTGTCATTGTGTGGCTAGAGTTGAGGTGGATAGGTCCCACTTTAGGGTTTATGTAATCGGTGGGCAATATCCGAGACCTCAAAATAGATTCTTTTCGATCTATGAAATTTTAGGTGTATGAAGTGTCATATTTTACTTTTTGGATTTTCTCCTGCTTCTGGAACTGCGTATGAATTTGGAAGGGATTTGGAGCTGAATATGGAATTGAAACTCATTGGATATTAAACCGGAGCTATAGGCTATGGCCTTGCATCTAAAATAATATATATAACACTAAATCGAATCCCATACCAAGAAAATCATTTTTACAAGAAGTAGCATGAAGCAGCAGTAGCGGGCATTATCAGAAGGAGGGTAGTTTTTTTCGGTCTCTCAACAGTGATAGGAAACAAAAACATATTACTAGACTGCCAATAATTACCCATTTGGATTTTGACATTGTGACATTTGCCTGAGCAAATCATATTCCCACCATTTGCTATCATGACTTTAAAAACCATGTGCAAAGCCTCCTAAACCATGTACAATAAAACCATGGGTTGTTTAGAATGCCTTGCACATGTGGTTTTAAAACCATGTGCACATGATTTTAAAACCATGTGCAAGGCCAACATTTTTTTCTGTATAATTCAATTTTGTGTTTTTTTCTTGACCCACATATTTTTTTTACGGATAATTAAATTTTTACTTTTTTATTGTTTTGTTAGGTAGGAAGATAACATCTCCCCCATATTAGATTGTTTTTGTGGCCGACATTTATTTTGGCCTATTAGAAAATTTATTTTTTATTAATAAAATTAATGTTAAGAAAGTGATATTATTTTTTAATTTGTGTTACACAATCTCTCCCATAATATTCACTATCACTATTTTTTTTGCCAACATGTTACAAACGTTACATCACGTTACAAGATCTCTCCCATAATATTCATTATCACTATTATTTTTTGCCAACATGTTACAAAAGTTACTAACGTTACATCACGTTACAAGATCTCTCCCATAATATTCACTATCGTTATTATTTTTTGCCGACATGTTACAAACGTTACTAACGTTACAAGATCTCCCCCATACTAGGCTGTAGAGCACCTCTGGGCGCAAAAATCAAATAAATTTAAACTTAAATTTTATTTAAACCAGTGTAGATCCAAATCCTAGGCTCTATCAAGCGCCGAGAAGGATCAAATCTCTTCTTAGGTATGCATTGATATCTTTTTACTTAAGGTCCACATATATTATTATTATTATTATTATTATTATTTAATATTATTTATGGCCGACATATAGTATTTATTATTATTTTTTATTTTGTTAGAAATGAACATTAAAACATTTCCCATGGTTTTAAAACCATATGCAAGGCCTTGCACATGGTCTTAAAACCATTTGCAAGGCCCTCCTAAACCATGTACAATAAAACCATGGGTTGTGTAGGAGGCCTTACGCATGGTTTTAAAACCATCTGGAAGGCCCTCCTAAACCATGGGTTGTTTAGAACGCTTTGCAAATGGTTTTAAAACCATGCACATGGTTTTAAAACCATGTGCAAGGCCAACATTTTTTTGCGGATAATTCAATTTTTTATTTTTTATTATTTTGTTATTTTGTTAGGTAGGAACATTACAACATCTCCCTCATATTGTGTTTTTTTCATGATCCACATTTTTTTTTATAGATAATTAAATTTTTACTTTTTTATTGTTTTGTGAGGTAGGAATATTACAACATCTTCCATTTTTTTTACGGATAATTAGATTTTTACTTTTTTATTGTTTTGTTAGGTAGGAATATTACAACATCTTCCCCATATTAGGTGGTTTTTCTGGCCGACATTTATTTTAGCCTATAATTAAAAAAATTATTTGTTATTAATAAAAATAATGTTACGTAAAGTTACATAATGCTACGTAACGTTACAAGATCTCTCCCATACTAGGCTGTAGAGCGCCTCTCGGCACAATAATTCTTACTAATCACAAATTTCCCAAAATATATATATATTTTCTGTAAAGTTTCAATCTAAAAACCACATAAAAACCACATAAGTTAAGATTTATCTATCTTTTTAACTACATATATATTTTTATTTTTATAAAACATTACATCTACAATTTTTTATTATGTTTTCTTCTATTAGCTATTTCAACAAAATACAAATTGTAAATTTTTGTATGTTTTTATTCAACTATATGTAAGACTATGATTTATATCATTGTCACTTCCCACATCGTATCAAATTGTATTAGCTATTTCAACAAAATGCAAGTTGTAAATTTTCGTATGCTTTTATTCAACTATATGACTTTGATTTATATCATTGTCACTTTCCACATCGTATCAAATGATTCTTCATAAAAAATCTATTTTTATAAAAGTGTAAATGTTTTGATATTCCCAAAATAATGTGTTGATCATTTATTTTGTTTCTCTTTATCTTTAAAATTATTTCAACAAAATGCAAGTTGTACATGAGAGTATGTTTTTATTCAACAACTTGTGAGATTACAATTTATATCATCGTCGCTTTCCTCGTCACCTTCATTTCAAATCACAAAAGTCTTCTATGTTGAATATAGATGATATATCAAATTCTTCCACTATTTCAAAGTGAAGACATAGTAGTTCATGTCATATATTATTTAACAAAAGTGATGTTTTTAAATTAATATAAAGGGAATTTTCAAATGAATAAAGCTACAATGTAATAATAATATTTAATAAAATATCAAAAATACTTTTATTTTTATAAATAAATTTTTATTATCCAAATTCTAATCCATTCACTTTTTCATTTTTCTTATCCAAATTCTAATCCACTCACTTTTTCATTTTTCTTATCCAAATTCTAATTCACTCACTTTCCCATTAGTGAGTATCAACAACTTAGTGTTCCAAATTTTAATCCACTCACTCTCTCATCATTGGTGAGTATCTTTCATTTTTCTTATCCAAATTCTAATTCACTCACTTTCCCATCAGTGAGTATCAACAACTTAGTGTTACAACTTTCTCATCATTGGTGAGTATCTTTCATTTTTCTTATCCAAATTCTAATTCACTCACTTTCCCATTAGTGAGTATCAACAACTTAGTGTTCCAAATTTTAATCCACTCACTCTCTCATCATTGGTGAGTCTCAACTATATAGTGGATTTTTATTAATGAAGATGACCCTTTTTACAATAAGTAACTGCACACCAACTAATTAGTGGGTCTTATTCAAGGAAGATGGCATAAAACATTTGATTAATTGACTCATAAATACCCTTAAGTAGGCCCAGTCAAGGTATGACCCTAACATGCCCTCTCCTTTAAAAGTAGTGTTGTTCTCAATGCTAGAGGTGTGGAAATTGTTGTAAAAATGGTGATGCTTCTTGTGTGGCATGTTTTGGTTATGTGTCCTTCCACTATATGAAGACTTTTGAGATAATATCCTAATTTAGTCAATGCTCTCTTTTGGTTAGAACCGCTTCTAGTTGCAATCAAATGGAACCTTCTTGATAAAGTTCTAGAAGGTTGTTATGGAAGCTACAATTCTACTCCACCCCTTTCTTCAAACAATACACATGGAATATAGAATGGATTGTGCAGTGGGTCAAGTGAGCCAATATATAGGCAAATTGTTCGGTGTAATGGATAATCTGATAAGGACTACATAAATATATGGTGAGCTTTTGGTGACTCTTTGTTTTGAGAGATGCTTACTTATAGGGTTGGAGATGAAGAAATGCTTTATCCCCTTCTTCAAACAATGCTCCGAGTGATGACAATTTGCACGAAACTATCCGAAATGTACATGGAATGGTAACTTTGGCACTAAGAGTGATATTCACTTCATGAACCTTGTATGTTCCTAGTAAGTACAAAATTATGGGTGGAGCTTTGTGTCCATAAACAACTTGATATAGATATTTTGGTAGCACACTGATATGCGACCTATTGTTACATCATATTGCAAGAGTTAACCACTGAATCCTCTAACCTATTGATCCGATAAAAAACATTGTAAATTTGATTTTTTGAAAATATGGACTATGTAGAAACCACCCTACTTCTAACTTAATACCGACAACCATAGTTATCTACAACATATATGAGGTTAAAATTCCAGTTTTTCTTTTACAACATGTCTTTTATACTGAATATTAATACAAACGGGTCAAATTTTCAAGTCTTCATTATAATAATTTGAAAATATTGTTGTTGTCTGTAGTTTCTATCAGATCAACTACTTTTCATATGGCTACAATTTAACATGCAAAATATTTTCATCCACTACCACTTAAATGTTTAGGAGAGATTGTCCATTGATAGATAGTGAGCCACCCCTGAACCTCGATCCCTGCAAAATAGGGCTTGACTGAACTCGCTTGGATATGTGTTTACCAGTGGTAGCCTTCGTGCTCCAATTGGGTGGGAATAGATATAATAAGAAAAATAGAGAGATTCGTGGGAATATATATAATAAGAAAAATAGAGCGATTCACTCGTACCTTGTCTAGGGAGGGAGGCCTTCACACTTAACGCTCGTTGACCTCCCGATGGGTGGTGGAAAATGCAAATGAGAAATTCCAAGAAAAGGAGTGCACACTTGGAAGAGGTTTTGCAGAACGGTGGGAATGAGGAGAGCACACTAAATGAGTTGCGGAATATGAAGCAACAAAGAAGGTTTTAACCTAGACTCCTACAAGAGTGTTGACCAACACATCCATGCACTATCGCAAAAACTAAATGAATATTTCTAATGATGCCAAAGGTGTTTTCCTCATTCATGGGTAGATAGGTTTATATACAAAACTTAGAAGTGGAACAATCCCAACCGTTCAACTGTCATTGGTTTGTCTTCAAGCATATTACAACCGTTGTGGCGAGATTGTTTCCTATTCCCAAAATTATCTCAATGTCAAATTAATTACTTACTTTAAATCATGGTTTTTACTCCATGTTCAAGTTGCATCATTTACTTTGTTGGGTGTGTTATCCATTGCTTTAATAAAAATGACGTTGTCTTGATTTGCTACTAAAGGGAAAGAAGTTCTTTATAAATATAGCATGCCACTAGAGGTACATTGATAGGAAGAATGACTCCCAAATCTTGGCCATAATATTCTTGTTATCACTTCTGCAATCAAACATTTTGCAACCACTTTTGTAGTACTAGCCTCTTTCGTATCTAGGACTGTGCAAGGTACTCTCTTCTTTAGTGGGATTGTTGTAGTAACTTTTGTAGCAACAAGAAATCTACAAATTATGATTAAATTATTATACCTAAATCACTAAAAGAAAATAAGATGTGTAGGATATCTAGTTGCATTAGGGATGCTCTTGCATCAACCGCCTCCCCCCCCCCCCCCCCAATTGGAAAATTTGAGCATCTTTCACAAAACATGTACATTTGGCATCCTCATATGCCCCTCACTACTACTAACACCCACAATGATTCTTTCAATGTTTTGCCACAACATTGCTATATATCTACCCCACTTTTTAGCATCTCTTCCATTCCTAGTGAATATGTTCCATAAGGTTGTATTTCCTCCTTTTATTTTTCCTCTTTCATACTTAATCACTTACACCACTCCCACTCAATGGTTCTCACTATTGCCCCAACCCCATCATAGAAAACATAACCAATTATTGCTAAAGATCCTACATACGTATAACATTCTCCTCACTATCGACATTTTTATTAGTAGTCTTCCTCATGGCTACATCCTCCACTCTCTCTGTTGCAATTTCTACAAACGTTGCCACATAAAACATTATTAGAATGGAAACCTCCCCTATACTCTTTGTAGTGCTCTGCTCGCCAGGCAGAGCACTAAGTCCTAACATGTAACAACAAAATGACATGAATTTTTATTCTGATTTTAGGATTCATTTATTTATGCAATAACAAGAGGGTTACACCGAAAAATACCTGGACTTTAGAAAGCTGAAGATAGTCCCCGAATCCTGCTCCTGTAGCCTTGCCTCTCCCTCGTCTGAGCCTCTTCTGAGCCTTGATGCCAATTTGGATGATCCACCCTGCCAACCAGTGTTGAACCTGTTGGCCCTAGGAAACCAACGGGTTTCCTAGCCCCCGATCCCACGTGCCGATAAACCCGATAGCAACTTCCTTGTTTGATGAATGTAATTCTTCCTATGGAGTTAACCCCCTCCTCCAGTTTTATTCCCTCTTTGTTCCATCACCTTCTTTACTCCCTTCTTCTGTAAAAATTCTATCCCCCAAAATACTCTCAAAATTAATCCCTCCCTCAACCATTCGACCCCCCTCCTTATACCTCCTTCCCCTTCCTTCTTCCACCGCCTCTCTTCTTCCACCGCCTCCTTCATAAAAATAATAAGTATTAATTAGTTCTTTCTTGGGCAGTCCAACCTGTTCAGTTTATTTAAGACATTTTTTTGCACGTAATTAGATTTTCTTGATTTGTACAATTCTTCACCCCCGATGAGGTGGTAGGAATTTACTACATGCTTATCCTATGGAATTGAACGTGTTAATTCAAAACATAACCAACTGTCATAAAATTACACCAATATTGTTTGTTTAATGTTTTATGTTGAATGGTAAAATAATGGTAATAATGTTATTAATAACTTAATAATAAGTACTTAATAATAAACACTAATAATATATAATAAAATAAAATAATAATAATTATTATTAATCAATAAATAACTAATTGCGGTATTGTTATTAATTGATTGAAATGATAACATCGACATGTTTATGTTTATTGTTAAGTCCCCCCGCACATTGATTTTTAATAAATAAGGTACATTTACAAGTTTAAAATAAATCACAATTACTTAGTTAACCCATCCAACTATTTAATGTTTTTCAATTAATATTTCATACTAGAGTGCATGTGTGAGGTGTGCATGGATGGCCAGTACATGCATAGGCTGCACATGTACTATAGCAAAAACCCCTAAATTCTAGCCGATACAAATAATATTTCATGCAACAAGACCAATATACAGATATAATATGATTTCTTTTGACATTCAAAGTTATTTAACAGTTATGTTCTTATTAATCAGTCAATTAAGATTGGTACCTACCATCACTAATCCGGTATCATAAATGTGCAACACTCAACAATAATAAATAATATGTCAAACCATCCTAACCTACGTTCGCATCCTCCCTATCCTTCCTCTGCTAGTACAAAGTGGATGCCAGCTGTACTGACCTTCCCACACAGAACTTGAGAGCGGTAGCATTGGCTAACTGGCGGACCTAGCCTCTCCTAGCAGGCATTCGACCATCGTCATCACAACAACTTGGGGAGCGTGTCTCAGCACTGCCCTCCCACAACCTCGGGTATCAAAGTGACATAGGGTGGGAAATGCATCCATCCCTCTCAACATACTGGGTATATACTCCATCAAACCATTCTGCGTTGCTACCGAGTTTATTGGTACGTGTCATCGTACCATCTCTTGGCAATTAAGGCTCTCTTCAAGATATGTATTGAGTCATACTTTGCATCACACACTTGGCTATCACATAGCCCTTGTACCCTGCAGGTTAGCACTATGCAAACATGCATTCATAACAATATTAAATCAATAGTTGGTCCATATTATCAACATTATTTCCTTTCATCACATAAAATCATAAAATTAATCGCATCATGGATGGGTGCCCATGTACCACATCATACATTTCACATCATATCAAGGATTACAATCAACTATATGTTTTTGTTATGAAATAAATAAATGAATCTGATGACAACTACCGCATGATAATCGCATAAGCACAATAATTTCATATAAATGATAATCATCATGACATCATAATCAAAGCATCTACATAGGCATGTTAATCGTCATAACATCATGATCAAATCATAATATAAGCATGATACATCATAATATCATAATTAGAGCATAATCCTGGTAACATCATAACATCAGTAAATAATCACATATAACATGCCAAAATATAGTTTATGAAGTATAGTTGAGTCCACAGATAATAAGTAAATGCAGTGTAATAAGTCTGAGTGATAAATATGCTGAAGTCAAAATATGGGGCACTACACTCTTATTTCAAAAGTGTTTTTTTTGTAGAACCCATGTTTTTCTCTTTAATGTTTTCAACCAATTGCTCCAAAAATTCAAGTTCCTCCACTCCCTTCACATATTATAACACTAAACTTACCATCGATTACCCTTCTCCACTTCATCATTTAAAGAATATGAGTTAAAATTCATCAAACTAGTAGGTTTTTCTCCTCTCATCATCCATAACTCTTTTATCAAACTATCATGGCCTGGCCTCCCAACAAAATATGATAAGCATCCATGGGAAACATATCAAATAGAATGCTATTGCTATAACCCCCAATATTAATATTAATAAAAAAATGTTCCCTCATAGTGATCCTATACTTATTTTGTAAACTTGAAACTCTATATGCTTTTGGATGAGGTGCACACTTAATTTTAACTTGTCAGAAACTTCATTTGACAATTTATTTTTGAACTACCACTATCAATAATTAAATTACAACAATTACCTTATATCTCACATCCCATTAAGAAGAGCGTCTTCCTCTGATATGGTTTTGCCTCAACCTCTCTTTTCGACTACAACAATATTTTTGGAATCATCAAATTCCCCCCCGATTCTACCCTCAATTACAGCACCTCACATGTTGCTACTGGTTTTTTTTTTGTAAAATTTGTATTGCACAACATCAAAATAGAAGTTCTGAGTCATGTGCATATCCAATCCTAGATTTAGATTCAATAGAGAATGATTCACTTCTAATTTAACAAGGAAAAAGACAGGAAAATAGAAGAAATATGAAGCAAATATTAAGTAGAACACAAGAGTAAAACACTCAAGTGGATTGATCTTCCATTGTGTTTATTGAGAAAAAAAACATTACAATATATAATCATGATTACATGCAATACCTTGGGAAAATACCATGGGTCCAACAAACCTTATGAGTAGCTCACATTAATGTTGGCTTATCTTGACTACTCCACCCATTCTATGACATTGGGCCAAGTGTAACTCCAAGTAGTGGCCATAATGAGGTTAAATGAACCTAGATGGACCATGAAGGGGTTAGGCTAGTCAAAACGTGTGAAAGGAACCATCATGAGGGCGCTAGAGGTGGTTTAGTGGCTTGGTTTTGGACCATTAATGAGAAAATTGACCAAATCCTCAAGAAGGTGTACCCAGTCTCCGTAAAAGAAGGAAATGCAATAACTACCCCATAAATGTAGCATACTAGGGTGAATTGACTCCATGGAATAAGGAAAGGAGTGGGTAAGTGGACAAACAAGAGTTAATGGTGTAACCACTAGTCTAAGTGGGTCAAATGTGGATAAACTAGGATCCAAGACACTATACTAGGAACTAGAATAATTTTCACATGGAACAACTTACACTAAGCACTTGGAACCTTATGCAATGATTATTAACCAAGGTCCAGATGGGAAATATGTTCCAACATTTTTCAACAATATGAGTTATCCTCTCTTTTCTTCTTTAATCATTAAAATACTATGGGAATTCAAATGCCATATGACCTTCCATTCCATATTTATAGAAAACACCTTCAAGTTTACCTCCTCTACCACTACCTCTTGTCGACCAATCTCTTCCTCTATCCACATTAAATCATCTTACAACAGGTCGGTCCATATGCTAGAGCTACTATCATTTTCTTCCACTTGTTTTTCTTTTTGTTGTCCTCTTCTGATAAAACTCGAGGGCAACATATACAGGGTTAAATATATATAATTTGACCATAATGGGCGCATATATGGACCTAAATATATATGTAATAGGGTCGGCCTAATGAAGATGCCTTGTGTGCAATGAGTGAATATGTATATTTAAAGGAATGTATGCATTGTTGAGGAAGGTGTGAAATGATTATATCAATGTGATCGGGTATTTGGAGAAGGATCCCCTATTCTTTAAGGTGTTATTATGTAACATATCTTTGTTATCTATATTGGATTTGTGCTCCACATTTACATTATTGTACATGGTATGTACTCTTATCTCTTATGTGATATTAAGGATTTGGTTCATAACATGTTTGAGCATTTTTTTACTATTTCCTACTTGTCAAAAGTGTAACTTACATAGTTGTTCATGATTGGTATTATTGGCATAGTTATGGAAAATTTGGCTAAGGGAGAAAATCACCCTATCATCACACATAATTATAGCCTCTATTCAAATGAAGGGGTTCTGAATATTGATATAAGCTCATTTTTAAACATAAAGGGTCTACTTCAATTAGTAGTGTTGATATAAGTTGGATTTGTGCTCTTGTTAGTATCCATAAGACAATTGACATTGCGTACAACATCTTTACCAATAATATAAAAAGATAAAGGGCCACAATGAACCTATTTTAAGTCAAACTTTTCCATGAAAAGCGATAGAAATATGACTGTTGAGCAAACAAGTTGACCTCATGAACATTTATGGTAAACAACTATCATAAAAATTGCTTTCAAGAAAGAAGAAAAAACACTTTCTAAAGCATATTTATTTTCTCAAAAAGGCTGACAAAACAACAAATTGAAAGTGACCCAAAATGGTAGTTAGGATGGTGACTTGGAGGTGCAATTCAACCTTTTTCTTGATTTAATTCAAATAGCATAAAACTTGTCTAAGAAACATAACAAATTCATGAGGCAACCTACATGCAAAAGTTTTGATTTTTGTTTGTTGTTTATTTCTATAGAAAAAGCAACTAGGTGGACTTGGTTTAATGGAAAGGAAGTTCTATATATTCATGTTGTTAATACAGAAGAGGGGTTAGACAATTAGTTTTGGGAGAAATGTTGATAGCAACAAAACAAGTCTTCATTCTCCATCCAGCATACCCTGAATACTACCTCATTTGTTGGCGAGGAGACCATTGGAATCCTGTTACATGTCAGTCACTATAATGAAAACAACCTCTCATTAGCATGTGATAGAATCATATGTGCTTTCTGCTATCTCTTTGTTCATTGGATGCTAATTATTTAACAACTGGTAAATGACGGGTATTTCATTGTTCTTGTTTTGATTTTCTTTAATCACTCGATACACAATTATTTCAATTTATTTCATTTGGTTTCCTATCATAATCACCTCTAAAACCTATTCTCAACCATCTAAATTCAATGTGTAATAACCCTAGTTATTTAATTGTTTTAAGAGAGTTAAAGAGCAAGTTGTAGCATGTTTTCTTATCCAGTATTTATGCTTATTTTCATATTAGGAAAAAGTGTGTGACCTCTTAGGACACCCCTACAACTAGAAAAGAACCAATACAAAAGGAGAGGCATTCCAACTATGACAAGGATTGGCATGCCTATAATTATCACATGAATTTTTCCTATGAAAATCTATGTGATAACAAGGCCACAATAGTACTCCACCTACTCATCCTCCCATGTCACAACCAATGGTACTACAAATATCATTTCTTCCATAGGTGATAGGGGTTATCCAAAACACAACCGATGATTACTTGACCTAATTAGTATTATACATTGGATAATCCAAGTGGCCCTTTTTTCTAGAATATATAAATGACCTTTGATGGTATCGATCTTTAGACTCGACATAATCAATATGACATGTGAGTTGAACCTATTAACTTCAACAAGGATAATGATTCACATTTTTCTCCACAACCCTTACATATCCCATGAAATTTTTTTTACCCTACCCTAAAGATACATAATATACCCTTATGTCACACAGTACATAATCCTAATGATAGAGCCACTCATAAATTTAGTGTTGTGGATGAATTGACTTAGTCCCCCACTACCATATTTACCTTGGAAGTTTTCCAAACATATTGTGTGCAATGTAAGTCTCTTATGCACATCAAGCGCAATAGATCCTTCTAATACTCATATGATCACTTTTAATTTAGATCAAGTCAAACCTCAAATTTATTTTTTAACATTGTTCTAATTTCTTGTCACCATTGAAAACTTGACTATCCATCAATGCAACATTAACAAAGGATACTCGACATGTCTAATGTTAGTACATATTTCAAATAATTTTGGTTCCCTTGAATTGAACCCATTCCTCATGATGTTATGTGTATATGATGACCGACCTTCTCAACTACAAGGATTTCTCTGAAACATTTCCATAGAACTTATCGATAAGACAATCATGATAGATATTTAGGTTGTAGATGCCTAAATTGACTATAACATCCTCATTGGACATAGCTACATGAAGACTATGAAAGTGGTTTATTCCACTATCTTTATAAATATAATGTTCCCTCATAACAAGAATATTGTTACACTTGATAAACTTACATACCATGATCTCAAGGCTACTACTAATCCAAATAATTTTTTGCTTATGGTCGAGGGAAATATTTACATGCCTTATTTCAATAGATTTTTCCCCAAAATATTCTAAGAGGCCTCTCTAATCAGAAATTTTCTAGGGGTTCCCCCTCTTACCACCCAAAAGTACTTTCAAAGTTATGTATACCTTTGAAAACACCCCTACTCAATAGTATAGTTCCCTACATCCTTCCCCTATGGAAAGACATATGTTCATGGTATTTCCTATTCATTAAGTACATTTCCTGTTTCTTCCTCCAAGGATCGTTCAAACCCCTATGATGTCTACTCTTAACCTCCCATGGATGACTTTAGGTCACCCTATTTGGTACCTTACCCAACCAAACCCCTAAACCACCCGTCGAGTCATTTTAACCCCCATTCAACAATTGGTTCTTCTCATACCCCACCACCTATGGTTATGAAAGAGACCCCCACTTCTAGATAGCCTCTTCCAGAAAACAAAGTTGGGGTGGAAATACAAATCATTATAGTTTAGATTTCCCCAAACACGACCATTGTCACACCTTCCACAGTACCTCCTAAGGATCCTACACCATGTTAAATCTACAATATACTCCATCAAACCACCCATAAGTGTCCAAAGTTGTCTATTTTGTTGTTTCCGCACCCATGTTCAAGAGGAGAATACCAATACAAACACTCATATGGTTCATATTTCTCGTCCTAATGCTACCAAACATTATAATTTGACATTGTGTACCAACCACCCATGTACATTATGCAGCATATATGGACACTATTCACACCATTTTATGAAACTCCAAATTTTTATGCAACCTTGGTCAAAACAATCTTAGGTCCTTAGAACCTTAAGTCATAATCATTGAAGAGGTCCCTCCACCCGACTAACCAAATGAAGGAATTATATCCATCTATTCCATTTCTTTATCGGGAGCATCATCCTCTTAATTTTTCTAATCACCCGCCATGGTGATGAAACCCCCATTGGGTCACCCAAATGTCACATTTTCATCATATTTTCCTTCACTATTCCTCACATGCATCCATATTCATCACCCCATTAACCATGGGCCTATGACATTTTCATAAATAAATATGGGTTACCTTGTTATTTTCCAAATTATTTATTTTTAATTATTTTAAGATAATTTATGATTAAATATTAATAAAATTAACATATTTTCATTATATCTTGATGAGTTTTATAGTGATTACAAGAATATTTGAAGATTTTAACAAGGTCAAAAGTCATCAGCCTCAAATTCGAATTTCATCTTCAAGCTTTGAAGATTTGAAGAAGATTTTGGATAATTATTCAAGAATATTCAAAGGAGGAAAATCATGAAGATATGGATGGACTTTATTTTCAAAGACATTAAGGATTTGTGAGGATTTGAAAGGATAAATATTTTGTAATTGTGGAAATAGGTTGAGAGAAAATTGGATCTACATTTTCCCTCTTTTCAAAGAATCTCATGTATAAATAAGAGTGCTCTCTCTTCATTTGGATGGTGGAGGCCTCTCTAGAAACAGAGAATAGAGAAATAGTTATCTTTTTGAGAGTTGGTCATGGATTTGATCCTTTTGTAATGGATTTGATATTTTAGAATAAATCTTTTGATTTCTCCATAATATATTTGTTATTTTTAATTGTTTATCATTTGTCATTTGTTACTTATTATTTGTCACATGTGTTTGGCGATTTAACACTTTCTTTACCAAGTTCAATTTATGCAATATATTTCTTTTCAAGCAATTTCATACTTTGGTAATTAGATTCAATTTTAGTTATGTGTTTTATTTCTAAGCATTATAATAGATTTCTTTAATGCAAATTCACGCTTATCTATATTTACATTCCATTTCAGTCGCATGTGTTTTTTATTTCAATTGCATGGAATATTAGATTAAATTAGTGTTAGTCTGACCCTGCATATATATTGCATGCAGCTCATAAGTTTACGATATTCCCAGATTGATGATTTATGTCGAAATTACTATCATCATATTTCACTCAACATTTTGGCATCGTTGTCGGGGAGGTGGTAAAAGGGTATCAAAGTTTAGATCGGTAGATAGGTTTCTTTTTATATTACACAACAAGGGAGAGAGGAAACGATAAGACACAATGACGACTTCACTATGGAATTTTCTTAGTGTAACAGCCTGACGCATCCACTTTAGTGGGTCATCCCAAATCCCTATTGTTCCCTTATGTATGTAAATATGTTGTTCCTATTCACAAAGTGTGATTTACTCTCCATGTATGAGTGTTTAATTTATGCAAAAGAGTTTTTTAATTTTCTGCAAGAATATATCTTCTATGTGAGTTTGTTTTTATGCAAGTATGCTTTTCATTTAGTTTATTATTTTTCAATTGTTTGACATTTTTATACTATAAGTTTGGGTTGCTTTCATTATGCACTAGTTTTTGATTTCATACTAGTTTGTTTTGATTTAGTATTGATTTCGTACCAATCTGCATGCCCAACACCTGATTTCTAAATTGGTTTCCTTTTGTTTTTTTTAAGTATGTTACTTGCATTTTTACAAGAGTGTTTAATTTTCTGCAAGAGTGATTTTATTTTTCCATTAGTTTTTGTAGTTTTAGACTTAGATTTCAATATTTTTTGGTGTTTTCTTTTCCTGTTTGATCTATATGGAAGTACATGAATACCAATAAGATGAGTTTAATGATACACTTAAGTGTGGAACAACTCACTCAGATCCTAGCAAAAGTCAAGATCTTCTCTTCTCAGGAAGAGGAGATCTTGACAGCAGCCAAAAGCTTAACCCCTCCTCTTACAGAGAAAGAAGAATCCCGTGTATCAGATGAGGAGCAATTATGCAAGTAGGAAATCGAGGATGATGAATAAGGGATTTCGGGTGATCTAAATGAGAATGTAAATCAAACTTATGAAAGTTTCATCAAAGAATGATTTCAAGTACTAGGTTAGATCACTATTTTTGTATTTATTTCATCAAGTCACAGATTCAACAATCGCACATTTTTGTATATTTCCATTTTTCATTTGCAAAATTGAAAATGAACGTATTTTTATTACTGTTGTGTGTATGGCTACACTGGAATTTTGATTACACATAACTGATTTGTAATGTTCAATTAGCATAGAGTAGGTAGGATGTTATTTTTCACTTTTTTATTTGGTTTTGAATAAGTATGCTCTCCTCTGCTTCGTGAGATGTTCAGGATCAGAAAGTAGGATGTCTATAAATGTTTTTAGGAATAAATTGATGTTTTGCAAACATGCTTAGTAGATTTTATTTTTAATTTGCAATTCAGTTTGTCTCCATTTGCTAATAAAATTCTCATCAATTTCTATTTATCTTAAATCAATAAATCTTG
>LPNX010520491.1:170287-195715 GCA_001517045.1 Pseudotsuga menziesii | reverse complement strand
ATATATTCGTGACATAAAACAAAATGCAATCCAATAAACATGCTATGAGTTTTAATGCATAGAAACCACCGAATATGCTTTGATTGAACAAATAAAGAAATAAATATTGACATGCCATAAGTTCTGAAAATTTATCCGTGTCGAAATCGAATTCTTTGAGTTTATTTATTTATTTTCTGCAACTGTAATTGCAGCTGAGACTATGTCACGTTTGTAATTGATTGGAATATATTGTTGAATTGCACAAAGCTCTTGTTTCCCGCTTCTGTCTCAGCCTGTTCATTTTCTGGTTGAGTAGAAGCAATTTCATCTTTCTCCTCCATCTGAAATATGCAATGTAATGACCCCCATTCTTAGATTCATCCTTCAACCTTAAAATAAAGATTGTGAAAAAAACAATAAAAAAAAGGAGCAAACCATCAACAAAAACCTGAAAATCCATTTGATTACGAAGGAATCGTGGAATGGGCTTGTCCATTTGATTAATTCACTCACTTTCCCATTTTTATTATCCAATTTTTATCTACTCACCTTCCCATAATCCATTAGTATCAACTACTTAGTGTCTCAATTTTTAATCCACTCACTCTCACATCATTAGTGACCTAGCGGACTTTTATTAATGAATATGACCCTTTTACAATCAGTAATTGCACACCAACTACTTAGTGGGCCTTATTCAAGGAAGATATCATAGGACCTTGATTAATTGACTCATAAGTACCCTTAAGTAGGGAGGTCAAGGTATGAACCTAACATGCCCTCCCCTTTAAAAGTAGTGTTGTTCTCAATGCTAGAGGTGTGAAAATTATTGTAAAAATGGTGATGGTTCTTGTGTCGCATATTTTGGTTATGTGTCCTTCCACTATATGAAGACTTCTTGAATAATCTAGTTGATTCAATGCTCTCTTTTGTTTAGTACCGCTTCCAGTGACAACCAAATGGAACCTTCTTCATCAAGTTCTAGAAGGTTGTTATGGAATCTAAAATTCTACTCCACCACTTTCTTCAAACAATACACATGGAATATAGAATGGATTGTGGAGTGGATCGAGTGAGCCAATATGTAGGCAGCTTGTTTAGTGCAATGGATAATCTGATAAGGACTACATAAATCGAGGGTGAGCTTTTGGTGACTCTTTCTTTTGAGAGATGCTTACTTATAGGGTTGAAGATGAAGAAATGCTTTATGCCCCTCTTTAAAGAGTGCTTTGAGTGATGACAATTTGCACCAAACTATTTGAAATGAACATGGAATGGTAACTTTGGCGCCAAGAGTGATATTCACTTCATAAACCTTGTATGTTCCTAATAAGTACAAAATGATTGATGGAGATTTTTTCCCATAAACAACTTGATACAGATATTTTGATAGCATAATGATATATGACTTATTATTACACCATATTGCAAGAGTTAACCATTAAATCCTCTATCCTATTGATCTGATAAAAATAATTGTAAATTTAAATTTTTGAGATCATGAACTATGTAAAAACCACTCTACATTTAACTTATTACTGACAACCATAGTTATCTACAACATATATGGAGTAGGGTGAGTAGTTATGTGAAGTTAAAAATACACTTTTAATAGTCATAGTTCCAATTTATATATTTTTATGTTTTCATATCACTCTCACCAATAGTGTGAAAGGAAAGGTAGTAGCTTTAAGTTTAAGACTATAGGTGATTTTTCAATGGTGACTCTTCTCAATCAAAATGTCAAATTAAAAGGCAATATTCAAATTGTGACTTTTATCATTGACAATGGGTGCTCGCACGAAGTTGGTTCCACTTTTTAGTGCCACTTAAGAAATTGGAAACGCACTTCCGAAGTGTAAATTGAGAACGAATATGCGTTATTGATGGTACGTTCGGAATAACCTGAGCCCAAACACAAGGATAAGGTTAGTAAGGAAGTATCTCATATGCGATATATCACATATGCGTTCTATAAAAGTTAAATATCGCATATGCGATATATCGCATATGAGTTTTGTAAAAGTTAAATATCGCATATGCATTCTGTAAAAGTTAAATATCGCATATGCGATATATCGCATATGCAATATATATCGCAAGTGAGATATATCGCATATATGATATGGAAAACAAAAAAAAAAACAGAGGACGCGGGCCTCATTTCTCATTTGCATAGGGACGTTTCGGGAGAGAGATAAAACGCAGAGGCAATAAACCGCATAGGCGATAAACCGCATAGAAGATTTGTGTTTCACCATTTGGAGGTCGATTTGGAGGTGGCTTGGCTCCAATGGCAGGTAACTACTCATATCCCTTACAAATTGTTTTCAATTCTTTATTGTTTTTGTTAATTTCATAGTTTTTATAATTGTTTAAAACAAATTTAATAAAAAAAATTGAATTAAATCAAAGAATGATAAATTAAAACAATTTGTATTTTTTTGTTTACATCTTAATAGATAACAGAAATGAGCAAGATAATGTGGAAACCGAACCCACTAATAACCCAAAACCTAACCCAAACATGAACCCAAACCCGGAGGGGGAACAAGATCGAAACTCACAGATTCTAGTGCGTTTGGTGTCATTGGGGTGCCTTGGCTCATCTATTAGAGGGGGGGATGATTTGAGACAATATTTAGCCGATGCATTGGACACAATAACAAACACAATTTCCAATGCCCAAGGAGCTTTGTACAACATTATCTCGTACAAAGAATCCAAGAGGCAATACTAATCCGATGGTTTGATCTATAAAGACATCAAAGACCTAAAGATCACAAAAGACCAATTATTTTCATTATTCTGGGACCCTATCACCGAATTGGTTCCACCCACCAGTCAAGCACACATTTCCATAGACTGGTATGTGGAACCAAATATAAAGGCCAATTGGATGGATCGTTGGTATATGGTCTTCGATGAAGACCCTCATGGGAATAGGGACATCCCATTTTATTTCCTTAGGAAGTTGTATGCAAAATTCATCCTAGGGAAACATGTTAATTATTTCGATATATTAGGCTTCCAGGGTGTTGGTCATGGGATGCCCCAATATAGGGAAGGGACCAGGATGGATCCTAACCATGTGCCACGCCCTCCATGCACACCAAGACCCCCTCGGTTATATCCTCCTGTGGGTCCTGTGATTGAGGGTACACATGAGGCCTTATTTAACTTGGTAGATACATTGCTTTAGCATGGGACTGATGTCCAAGGCAATGTAGGCCAAGGGGTTGGCACTTCTAAGGCTGGCCCATCACACAAGAAGGATCCATCTACAGATCACACAGGAGATGCAGAGCGTTTAGAGCGTCGTGTTACTCCACACCCTTGCACTTCATGTGGAAGCATATGCTATGGCCCTGCTTCAGACTTTTGGGACGATGGATTACTTCGATTTGTAAGTAAAACTCATTATTTCCATATTATATTTTGTTTCATATCAGAATTTTCAATTGTTTCACAATTTATTTCTATTCAATTATCTAACAAATTATGCGAACAAATATATAGCTGGTGTCCCATGGCACACCAGAGTCGCATAGTCCATCGATCAATGTTGAGAACATTGATGTTGCTATCAATATTGCATATGGGTTTGGTTCTTCACCATTAGTGGTAAGAACTATACTTGTTAATTTGTCAACTTTATTTACATATTTATAGTAGAGATTGTAACATTCAATACATCCTAATTTTGATACAACATGTTTTATGCAGGGTGATCAAGATGAGTTCATTGAATCCCAGCCTAGTCCCTCTCATGCAAAGGTAGATTCCTAGACACAGGTATTATTTTAAATATGCTTTTAATTATGTTTCGCTTTCTTTGGAAAAATCCCCCATGTTCCCATGATACAGAATTTATTTAGTCCCCCAAGTTGTTTTCACATAGAGATATTGATTTACCAAAATCATAGGCGAGAGAGCTTTAAACTTAACCAATCCTATGCCCAGCCTACCCAGACACTCCTTCTTTCTTTCCTTGTTTCACTTTCTTTGAAAACATCATTTTACGTCCATGTAGTATATATGTCTATGATTCTTTTTATTATCTGAATTTTACATATGTTATTTTATGCAGGATTCTATTGAGGCACCGGTGCTTGAAGAGCACCATATTGATGACCCACCTATGATGAGCCAACAGGTACGTTTATGTACCGCTTTCTTTTAATTGTGATTTTAATGATTCAACATGTACTTTTTTAATTTTTGAAATTGTCTAATTGTATCTTTATCCTTTTGTACGTAGGAACGTGAGTTTGATGAATATGTCCAAAAAGTGAGCTTCTTCGCTAGTACAAGCATAAGTCCTTTTCTCTTGTTGCTAGCTAATCAATCCACTGGTTACACACCTCCTCACGTCCCCTAGGTATATTTATACATTGCAACTCTTGCTTATACTACTTTTTGTACATGCAAGTATCTTTTTCCTTGTTGCCCCCATTGCTATGTCTCTTTTTCTTTGTATTATCTGACATTGACATATATGTTACTCTATGCAGGAATCTATTGAGATAGTGGTTCTTGAAGAGAACCAAATCTAGGTTGTTGTCGATCCACCTCTGACGAGCCAGCAGGTAAGTCTATGTATTACTTTCTTTGTACGTTTATGTATGGATTTCCCTGATTTGGTGCTTTCTCTTTGTACGTTTTTGTATGTTTATGTATTGCTTTGACATATGTTACTTTATGCAGGAATCTATTGAGACAGTGGTGCTTGAAGAGAACCAAACCGAGGTTGTTGTCGACCCACCTCTTCCCCCCCGCCAAGTACATGTATGTTTTGATTTCTTTGGAAACATCATTTTCCGTCCATGTAGTATATATGTCTATGATTCTTTTTATTATCTGAAATTGACATATATGTTAATTTATGCAGGGATTCTAGTGAGGCACTGGTGCTTGAAGAGCACCAAATTGGAGACCCACCTCTGATGAGCTAGCAGATATGTTTATGTATCGATTTCTTTGTATGTTTGTGTATCACTTTCTCTGATTTGGTGCTTGAAGAGACCCAAATCGGTGACCCACCTCTTCCCCCCAATGTACATGTATATTTGTTGACATTGGCATATATATTTTTTTATGCAGCTTGATAGTGAGCAAGTGGTGCTTGAAGAGCACCCAATCAGGGTCACTGCTAGTGAGGCACCACGACCCACCATTACTTACTCACGTATAGTAAGTAAAAATGTTATATTGGTTTTGGAATTTGAACAAATGTACATAGAATTTTCATAGGTTGGTAAACTAACTTACAAATTTTTTTTTTTCTGCAGTCTCCACTGATGCGACCTATCCCTCTTGTTCAGCGATGGGGATCACCAGTGAGCAGTGGGAAAACAAAGCTAGACTTATCTGAAGACATTAGCAGTGGCAACGAAAGGGGGGATAACTAGAATAAATGTATAGAGGGGATACATAGATGTAAATTTTTGTTTTTATACACACAGATGTAAATTTTGATCCACCATTTTGTATTATGGCCATGTAGCATGCCAATTTTTGTAACATTATTTATATACATATATAATATAAAGCAAGGTTCAAATTTATACATATATGGTTGACTTGATCTTGGATGGTTGACTTGATCTTGGAACATGATATGTGTGGTTCACCTATGTGATATAATGATATGTGTGGTTCACATGTGTGCTAACTTATGAATTTCCAATACTTAAAGGACGAATTTATGACTCATCAACATTTTAACATTATGGCTATCCTCAACGTTTTAACATCATAACCATACCAGACACTACCTAAATTACATATACACTAACATTATAACACTAAGTCATGCATTCATGTGTAATATACCATATCATACCCTACAATACCCTATGATACTAACATCATACCATACTAACATACAATAACATACCCTACAATACCCTATGATACTAATATCATACCATACTAACATACAATAACATACCATAACATAACATACTAACATCATACCATACCATACCCTACAATACTAACATCATACCCTACAAACCCTAGTTGGTTTTCAATATGTACATATATCTGGATGTGTTTCTAGTTCCATCTCATAACTTGTAAAGAGGTCACTAAACCATAGTTCCATGTCATAACTTGTCAACCCTAGAGATAGCATGCAAAGTGGTGTTCATGAAAGCCTAGTTGGTTTCCAATTTGTACATGTCCATGTGTTTCTAGTTCCCTCTCTTAAGTTGTAAATTGCTCACTAAACCCTAGTTCCATGTCATAACTTGTCAACCCTAGTGATAGCATGCAAAGTGGTGTTCATGAAACCCTAGTTGGTTTCCAATTTGTACATGTCCTTGTGTTTTTAGTTCTATCTCTTAACTTGTAAAGAGGTCACTAAACCCTAGTTCCATCTCATAACTTGTCAACCCTAGTGATATCATGCAAATTGATGTTCATGAAAGCCTAGTTGGTTTCCAATTTGTACATGTCCATGTGTTTCTAGTTCCCTCTCTTAACTTGTAAAGAGCTCACTAAACCCTAGTTCCATCTCATTATTTGTCAACCCTAATAATAGCATGCAAATTGGTGCTCATGAAAGGCTAGTTGGTTTCCAATTTGTACATGTCCATGTGTTTTTAGTTCCATCTTATAACTTGTAAATTGCTCACTAAACACCAGTTCCATCTCATAACTTGTTAACCATAGCAATAGCATGCAAATTGGTGTTCATGAAAGCCTAGTTGGTTTCCAATTTGCACATGTCCATGTGTTTCTAGTTCCGTCTCATAACTTGTAAATTGCTCACTAAACCCTAGTTCCATCTCATAACTTGTCAACCCTAGTGATAGCATGCAAATTGGTGTTCATGAAAGCCTAGTTGGTTTCCAATTTGTACATGTCCATGTGTTTCTAGTTCCATCTCATAACTTGTAAAGAGCTCACTAAACCGTAGTTCCATCTCATTATTTGTCAACCCATGCAAAGTTGTGTTCATGAAAGCCTAGTTGGTTTCCAATTTGTACATGTCCATGTGTTTCTAGTTCCCTCTCTTAAGTTGTAAATTGCTCACTAAGCCCTAGATCCATGTCATAACTTGTCAACCCTAGTGATAGTATGCAAAGTGGTTTTCTTGAAACACTAGTTGGTTTCCAATTTGTACATGTCCATGTGCTTTTAGTTCTCTCTCTTAACTTGTAAAGAGGTCACTAAACCCTAGTTCCATATCATAACTTGGCAACCTTAGTGATAGCATGCAAAGTGGTGTTCATGAAAACCTAGTTGGTTTCCAATTTGTACATGTCCATGTGTTTTTAGTTCCCTCTCTTAACTTGTAAAGAGGTCACTAAACCCTACTTCCATCTCATAACTTGTCAACCCTAATAATAGCATGCAAATTGGTGTTCATGAAAGCCTAGTTGGTTTTCAATATGTACATACATCCATGTGTTTCTAGTTACATCTCATAACTTGTAAAGAGGTCACTAAACCATAGTTCCATGTCATAAATTGTCAACCCTAGTGATGGCATGGAAAGTGGTGTTCATGAAAGCCTAGTTGGTTTCCAATTTGTACATGTCCATGTGTTTCTAGTTCCCTCTCTTAAGTTGTAAATTGCTCACTAAACGCTAGTTCCATGTCATAACTTGTCAACCCTAGTGATAGCATGCAAATTGGTGTTCATGAAAGCCTAGTTGGTTTCCAAATTGTACATGTCCATGTGTTTCTAGTTCCGTCTCATAACTTGTAAAGAGCTCACTAAACCCTAGTTCCGTCTCATAACTTGTAAAGAGCTCACTAAACCCTAGTTCCATCTCATTATTTGTCAACCCATGCAAAGTGGTGTTCATGAAATCCTAGTTGGTTTCCAATTTGTGCATGTCCATGTGTTTCTAGTTCCCTCACTTAACTTGTAAATTGCTCACTAAACCCTAGTTCCATGTCATAACTTGTCAACCCTAGTGATAGCATGCAAAGTGGTGTTCATGAAACCCTAGTTGGTTTACAATTTGTACATGTCCATGTGTTTTTAGTTCTATCTCTTAACTTGTAAAGAGGTCACTAAACCCTAGTTCCATCTCATAACTTGTCAACCCTACTAATAGCAAGTGGTGTTCATGAAAGCCTAGTTGGTTTCCAATTTGTACATGTCCATGTGTTTTTAGTTCCCTCTCTTAACTTGTAAAGAGGTCACTAAACCCTAGTTCCATCTCATAACTTGTCAACCCTAATGATAGCATGCAAAATGGTGTTTCATGAAAGCCTAGTTGGTTTCAAATTTGTACATGTCCATGTGTTTCTAGTTCCATCTCATAACTTGTAAAGAGCTCACTAAACCCTAGTTCCATGTCATAACTTTTCAACCCTAGTGGTAGCATGAAAATTGGTGTTCATGAAACCCTAGTTGGTTTCCAATTTGCGCATGTCCATGTGTTTCTAGTTCCATCTCTTAACTCGTAAAGAGCTCACTAAACCCTAGTTCCATGTCATAACTTGTCAACCCTAGTGATAGCATGCAAATTGGTGTTCATGAAAGCCTAGTTGGTTTCCAATTTGTACATGTCCATGTGTTTCTAGTTCCCTCTCTTAAATTGTAAATTGCTCACTAAACTCTAGTTCCATCTCATTATTTGTCAACCCTAGTTGGTTTCCAATTTCTAGTTCCCTCTCTTAACTTGTAAATTGCTCACTAAACCCTAGCTCCATCTCATTATTTGTCAACCCATGCAAAGTGGTGTTCATGAAAGCCTAGTTGGTTTCCAATTTGTACATGTCCATGTGTTTCTAGTTCCCTCTCTTAACTTGTAAATTTCTCACTAAACCCTAGTTCCATCTCATTATTTGTCAACCCTAGTTGGTTTCCAATTTCTAGTTCCCTCTCTTAACTTGTAAATTGCTCACTAAACCCTAGTTCCATCTCATTATTTGTCAACCCATGCAAAGTGGTGTTCATGAAAGACTAGTTGGTTTGCAATTTGTACATGTCCATGTGTTTCTAGTTATGTCTCTTAACTTGTAAAGAGCTCACTAAATCCTAGTTCCATCTCATAACTTGTCAACCCTAGTGATAGCATGAAAATTGGTGTTCATGAAAACCTAGTTGGTTTCCAATTTGTACATGTCCATGTGTTTCCGATTCCCTCTCTTAACTTGTAAATTGCTCACTAAACCCTAGTTTCATCTCATTATTTGTCAAGCCTAGTGATAGCATGCAAAGTGGTTTTCATGAAACCCTAGTTGGTTTCCAATTTGTACATGGCAATGTAATTAAATGTATATTAAACTAAAAACATCAAGAAAAGTAAATTTCAACAACTCGAGAGCATGTTATTTTCCGAATTCTATTTGTTGGTGTCTAAAGACACCATTCTTGGCGCCTCCAATGTTCCGTAGATGGTGTTTGTATCATAGGCACACGAAAGGCTAGACATTAGTAACATCTTAAGAAAAAAAAGAGAACCTAATGAAAATGTGCAAACATGATTTATAGATAACTCACCCGAGGTTGTACGATCGTGTTTATAGTGTCCAGTATCCTTTGAATAATATTATGTCTGTGAATGGTATCGGTCAATCACATGTTTATTACATTGGGAATAAACTAAGGCTAAATAATTGAAACTGTGCTTCAGAATTCACTTTAAAGGTTAAATAACGCACCTGACAATGCACTCATACAAGTAGGCCATATGGATCATCTCTGGTGCTGATGGTGTCCATCAGTCTTTCGTGCTCTATATAAGGTAGCCAGTATCGTACATGTGAGCTATTTTTGTGACCAAGTGTGCACACCTTGACGTTTATACCAAATGCTAGGTTGGTGAAGCGGTATACAATAGCTCCTAGTCTATAATCCTGATATACATATCCACCCTTCCTTTTCTGTTGTGCTGCAAGTGTCAAGTACTCCCCTTTTATAACCATCGAGCCAGTTGGGAATTCAATATTTTCATCATCTGTAATAGGTTCGAGAATGGTTTGTTTCCCCTCTAAGAAACGTGCCAACCAATAGTCAAAACCCCATTCATTATTTTTTGGGACAACCACTGCATATATCTGACCTGTGAAAAGCAAATAGGTCCAGTTAACAATACATTTTTTAAATAGGATCTTGCATTTCTAATTTCTACATAAATTAAATTCTACATAGGTCGAGTAAACAATACATAAATGCATTTTCTAATTTAGGTACTACTCATGTACCTGCTTGTATGAGATCTGATATGTGATCATAGTTTGTAGAAATACATGTCTGATCATCTTCCAAATCGTCTATTTCATTAACCCCGTTTAAATTGGTTCCAAGTATCACTCGATCCCATGTATCAACGGTATCTGTATACTCACAATCATCCCATTCATTGATGCTACAGGATTTGCAAAATCAAGCCTTCAATCTTGTCCAAATTTGTAGCGCCAAGTTGTCTAAGCTTCTAATTGAATGAAACTGTCGAGTTCCATGCACTGTGTTCACCCGATGTGTTTGTGATCGGTCCACATTTTTCACCTCCTAGAATATTCTTCGCACTAGGTGTTTCCTTGTTGCTTGTTCTCCCATGACAAATGCACACCATTTCACTATAGATGTAGCGTCTCTAAGGAAAGCACCTGTGAACTTCATCTCTTCCCTTCGAAGGGAAATTTTAATGCATGCACCAACACCATCGTGCTCTCCTTTTCCATGACCAGTTTCAAAGTAGGTCCATACATGTGGCACCTTGTATTTTATGTGCAACAAACACAACCTTTCAAATACAGGTGCATTCTTGAATTGTCCAGCACAACCATCTAACCAAATGAAATGACGATAAAATGGTATATCCGTAGCTATCACATGATCATAGAATAATTTAAAGCAATGTTGCACGTAATGGATGTCATGGGTCCAGTCATCGCTTATGTAGAAGTGACTTTCTTTCAGTATCACACATTTCTCTTCATTGCTATATGGCCCATGTCGATACGTGATATGCACCATTATGCTCACCTGCTCTGAGTGATAGTATTGACTTTGTATTTCATTTTGTGGTTGTAGGGTGTAATTTTCCACAAAGTCAACCACTGATAGTATTGTTCTGAGAGAGAAGGTGTCCCGACATATTCTGAATTGCTCATCTTGCCACCGTGCCGTATCGTCATGTTGAATGTACTGTTTCATCTTTCCACGAAACTCTGAAATAAAATCACATACTCACACCTGGTGTAAAAAAATAAACAGTGTTAATACACCACATAAAAAAATGTGTACATGAATATTAATATGTCAATATTCAACAATTTACCTGTGAAGTCACCAATTTAATCTTCCTTCTTTGTTTCCCATCATGTAGCTGATATGTCTCATACTGATAGTTCTGCTTCTCGACAATTGCATTCCCGAATGCTTGATCTTCACTTTCATGGATGCAATCAGACCATAATGATAGCCCACCACAATTGTTGCAAGAACCATCTACACATTGTTTTAAGTAATGTGTCTGCCCATCTTCCCTCGGACACATTATGCTATGGATGAAATATCTGGATGACATTGGTGGTACTATACTTGAGCATTCCTGCACATGGTTAGGATGCAAAAAACGACATATATGTTCAAATGTATGGTAATATAGGTCAAACTCTATGTGGTATCTACAACAACAAGTGTTTCGGATGGTATTGATTCTAACATACCAAGGCTTGCATTTTTCAAAAGATCTTTTCCCGAGCCTTAGCTCTACATGGGCAACTTTAAACATCTCGAACAGTTGAGTTTGTGTCATGTCAAGATAATGTTTAACATGAGGTTCATTGTTTCTAGAACCCCTACAATGTTTTAACACATCCTTCGTGTTAGAAGAAGGCCTAGTGTTATCATGCCAAAACGTGTGCACTAGGCCCTTCTCTGCTTCGACTAACTTCATGTCTTGGCGGGGAAACCTACTGCTAAATGCCCATAATGTTTCCATTTGTCCCTCTACATCAAGGTTGTCTCTTCTTACTGAATATTTTTAAGTGTCTTTGGATGTAAAGGCACAATTTGTGATGTGCATTTAAGTAAACGACGTTGTCTTGTGGATCTACATACAATTGATTCATCCAATACATGACGAGCCACATTACAATCTTGTGAACGAGTTTTTTTACCAATCGATGTGAATGCAGCAGCAAGACATTTAACAATGTAATTACTTGATTCGATATTCTTCATTGTTCTTATGCCTAAATTTCTTCTAACAGTTGCCATATTTATAGATTTAAGCAAAGCTAAAAACAATTGGCATTTACCGTCTCAAAATATTGTTTCATTATTTGAGAGTAATGATGAAGGATAGTGCATTTAGCCACCTTACCTTCCATTGAAGTCAAATTTCTCTCATCCACTTGTATGCGTTTAGGAGTTCTCTTTCATTTTGATGCAAAATTTCTTGCTATTTGAAATGTTGGAGCGACGTTTAGATCCACTACAGGCTGACAACTTCGATTAGGAGATTGAACCACCGGCCATGGTTGTTGCTGAGTCACATTTGCATCGGGAGTAACATAATTATTGAACTCTTCATAAGATTTTCCGTTTACTAATGGATCAATAATATCAACTTCCGTATAACCAACTTCCTTTAATGTTTCATTGTCTTCCTCAGGCTCTACGTCAGGTATTTGTTGAGGGGGAATGGGAACTATTTGCTCATGTAATGAATGTCGATGATTTCTTAAATCTTCCCTCTTTTTTTCTTTTTTATTTTCAGCTTCTTTCGATGTAAGCACCTTCCTCGCTAACTTTCGTCCTCTATTACGTACATTCCCCATTGAAATCCACCCAAACCTGTACAAAACTATGGAATTATGTAAGTAATGATTAAATTGCACGTTGAACAGTTCTCTGTGTGCGGGTTCAGATGAATTGTGTCTTTTGCTACAGTAAACCTGTTCCACAACATGCAACCCAACATTTTTTATATAACACATATCACATATGCGATATAATGCACCTCTAATTTATCACATATGCAATATTGATACAATGCTTTTTAATTAACAAGTAGGTTTTTTACATGATCTCCAAAACGCATATGCGATTTAATGCATATGGGATATATCGCATATGCGATTTAGTGCATATGTGATTTAGTGCTCACTGAATATGCAACTTGACTGATCTAGATGCTTATCAAATATTAAATATCAAATGCATATCAAACTTGGACTGAAATATGTTAAACTTCTATAACGAATAGTATGACTATGATGACGATGATTATGGGGATGATGATGCCTATGGTGGTGATTATAATGATGATGATGAGGATGATGATAATGAGGATGATGAGGATGATGACTATGATGATGAAGATGAGGATGATGATGATGAGGAGGAGTAGGAGGAGGATGAGTATGATGATGATGAGGATGAGGGTGATGATGATGATGATGATGACAAGGATGATGATGATGAGGAGGATGAGGGTGGTGGTGATGATGATGATGAGGATGAGGATGATGATGACGATGAACAATGATGGTGATGATGAGGATGATGATGACGATGAACAATGATGGTGATGATGAGGAGGATGATGACTATGATGATGATGATTAGGATGAGGGTAATGATGATGATGATGATTACGACCATGATGATGAGGATGAGGATGAGGGTGATGATGATGAGGATAATGAGGAGGATGATGATGGTGATGATGGTGATGGTGATGATGATGGCGATGAGGATGATGATGATGACGACGATGATGATGACGATGACGATGAACCATGATGATGATAATGAGGATGAGGATGAGGGTGATGATGATGATGACGATGATGAGGATGATGATGGTGATGGTGATGATGACGGCGATGAGGATGATGATGATGACGACGATGATGATGACGATGACGATGAACAATGATGATGATAATGAGGATGAGGATGAGGGTGATGATGATGATGATGATGATGATGAGGATGATGATGATGATGACGACAACGATGAACAATGATGGTGATGATGAGGAGGAGGAGGAGGATGACTATGATGATGATGATGAGGATGAGGATGAGGGTGATGATGATGATGTTGAACACAAAGATGATGATGATGAGGATGAGGGTGGTGATGATGATGATGATGAGGATGAGGATGATGACGATGATGAGGAACAATGATGGTCCTGATGAGGAGGAGGAGGATGATGACTATGATGATGATGACGATGATGAGGGTGATAATGATAATGATGTTGATGGTGATGCCCATGATGACGATGAGGATGATGATGGTGATCATGAGGATGATGATGATGATGATGATGATGATGATGAAGAGGATGATGACTATGATGATGAGGATGAGGATGATGACGAGGAGGAGGAGGAGGAGGATGACTATGATGATGAGGATGAGGATGAGGGTGATGATGATGATGATGATGACAATGATGATGAGGATGAGGATGAGGGTGGTGATGATGATGATGATGAGGATGATGATGATGAAAATGACGATTTTGATGAACAATGATGGTGATGAGGAGGAGGATGATGACTATGATGATGATGACGATGAGGATGAGGATGAGGGTGATGATGATGATGAGGATGTACGTGATGATGATGATGATGAGAATGAGGATGATTATGGTGATGATGATGTTGAGGAGGAGGATGGTGATGATGATGATAATGATGAGGAGGAGGAGGAGGAGGAGGATGATGATGATGATGATGATGATGATGATGAACAATGATGGTGATGAGGAGGAGGAGGAGGATGACTATGACGATGAGGATGAGGATGAGGGTGATGATGATGATGATTATGACAATGATGATGATGATGAGGATGAGGGAAATGATGATGATGATGATGACGATGACGATGAGGAACAATGATGATGATGATGAGGATGAGGGCGATGATGATGATGATGATGACGACGGTGATGAGGAACAATGATTATAGGTTTAGTTGAAACTTTGCTTTGATTTTATTTTCAAGCTTTTGCAATGGAATGGTGATGATGAACAATGATGAAGAAGACGAGGATGATGACAATGATTATGATTAGGATGATGACTATGATGATGATGAGGATGATGACGATGATGATGATCGCGATGACGATGATGATCAACAATGATGGTGATGATGATGATGCACTAGTCCCATATGTCTTTTATATGTCTACAATATTTTATCCCAAATTGACATCATTTACCTCATATATTGTTGCACCCGCACAAACATATATGTTAAGATGTGCTGAAAATTTGAAAACCCAATTTCATAGAAACTAATCTTATAATCATTTTCACATATTTTGTCTGCATAAATGCTATATATTATGAAATATGATTCAATTACCTATATTTTATCCTTTTACTTCATCTTCAAATAAGTTAGGGAAGTACCCCTAATTGTCACCTAAAGTCAGAGTTTCCAGTATTATGTGGCATCTAAAGTGTCTTTAAAGGAGTCCATGATTGTGCATAAGCCGTAATGTATATGTTATTTGGTTGGATTTTATCCATCCATCCTTAATCAAGGATTGAAAGAAGGCTACAACGCGATGCCAATGTTGATTAAAATCATGAATCATTTGAAACTTTGGCTCTATACATGGCGGATGATAAATCTTGTTAAGATATATATGCCATTTGATTGAATTTTGGCCATCCATCCTTAATAAAATATTAAAAGAACCAGACATCCTTAATCAAGGATTAAAAGAACACGATAACTACAACAATGTTGATTAAAGTCACCTATCGCCTATCGATGAATCATCACTAGCGGTTTGCAGTGAGAGTGTACGTTGATCCATCGGTACTCATTTTGGATTTTTTACATCCAAAAGAGCTACCAAACAAGCATTCACGCAGCTTTATAATGTCCTTTGAGTGCTGACATAAATCAATCTTCAATCTCTCTGTGAATGTTGCAAATTTCCCTTGAAGCTGAATAGATCGAAGGACGGGAGGAATTATTGTTTTCTTGGATGCACAGCCCATGGCTTCGTTCACCGCCCTTGTTTACAGGTATATATGACTTCTTCTTTTTTTTGGTGCTTAAACACAGTGGTATAAATCCAAGTTTATGCAACTATTTTGTTTATTTAATCAATTGTCCAAGGATGTATGTTTATTTCTAAGTTTGCTTTTGATATTCCACATTTTATATTTATTCAATTCTAATAGATATAGACCATTCTAATTCTCATTGTATTTTTGTGTTTTCTTTACACAATACTCCAAGGATATATATTTCTTTCTCAGTTTTTCTTTGGTATTCTGCACTTTATACTAATTCGGCTCTGTCACCATCCAAATTCTAATTGTATTCTTTTGTTTTCTTTCCACTATCCTGTTGTATCAAAATTTCCTGAATCAAGAATGATATTATATTTTTTCTTTTAAATCTCTTAATTACTCATAGATTTCGGTAGCCATGCCAATACGAAGTCCAACGTTCAATTTTGGTAATTCCTAAGCTAGCGGTAATTTAATATTATTGTCATGAGCGCAAAGTTCGAGACCCCTTAAAAAATATGGCAGCATTGGAATGCCTATGTACATACGTTGAGGGTTAAAACCCTATTTCCTAATTTTTATTTCTACGAAATGTCTGTGTACATACATTTAGATTTAAATCCTTATTTCTTAATGTTTCTTTGCTTTCTCTAGCATTTGTGTCCATCATAGTGTTGTCTAAATGGTATTATAATGGGATAAGGATGCCATTACTCTTTTTTACTCTCATACCAAATTAGTTAAGCAAAAATGCATATGCGTTACAGCTTATTCATATCGCATATGCGGTATGAATAAGCTATAACGCATATGCATTTTTTTAAAATTAAAAAAATCGGCGGGAATAAGGTTTGGCATCATGTTCGAAAATAGCTTTGGACTACCGAACCTATTGGCTAGGGCAAATAAACTAGGGCTATTGCTTGTCTTTTAGAATTCTATTAATATGCTCAGTTTAGATGGCATGTTTTGCTATCACAGACACAATATTTTTTTATGAAAAGTTAGAATATTGTAGAGTACGATCTTACGATTCTGAATATGTAATTTTTTCCTTCAAAACTATGTTTTAGTTATTTATAATTATTTTTCTAAATGACACATGTCAATTTTCGAAAATAGATACATCGATTGTTTTTTATATAACTTTTGATTTCCATCACCATTTCCCAAAGGTAGCAAGTATCGTACATGTGACCTATTTTTGTGACCAAGTGTGCACAGCTTGATGTTTATACCAACTACTAGGTTGTTGAAGTGGTATACAATAGCTCCTAGTCTATAATATTGATATACATACCCACCCTTCCTTTTCAGTTGTGCTGCAAGTGTCAAGTACTCCCCTTTTATAACCATCGAGCTAGTTGGGAATTCAATATTTTCATCATCTGTAATAGGTTCAAGAATGGTTTGTTTCCCCTCTAAGCAATGTGCCAACCAATAGTCAGAACCCCATTCATTATTTTTTGGGACAACCACTGCATATATCTGACCTGTGAAAAAAAAATAGGTCCAGTTAACAATACATTTTTTAAATAGGGTCTTGCATTTCTAATTTCTACATAAATTAAATTCTACATAAGTTGAGTAAACAATACATAAATGCATTTTCTAATTTAGGTACTACTCATGTACCTGCTTGTATGAGATCCGATATGTGATCATAGTCTTTAGAAATATGTGTCTGATCATCTTCCAAATGCTCTAATTTATTAACCTCATTGAAATTGGTGCCAAGTGTCACTCGATCCCATGTATCAACGGTATCTGTATACTCACAATCATCCCATTCATCGATGCTACAGGATTTGCAAAAGTAAGCCTTCAATCTTGTCCAAATTTGTAGCACCGAGTTGTCTGAGCTTCTAATTGAATGAAACTGTCGAGTTCCATGCACTGTGTTCACCCGATGTGTTTTTGATCGGTCCACATTTGTCACCTCCCAGAATATTCTTCGCACCTGGTGTTTCCTTGTTGCTTGTTCTCCCATGACAGATGCACACCATTTCACTATAGATGCAGCGTCTCGAAGGCGAGTACATGTGAACTTCATCTCTTCCCTTCGAAGGGAAATTTTAATGCATGCACTAGCACCATCATGCTCTCCTTTGCCATGACTAGTTTCAAAGTAGTTCCATACATGTGGCACCTTGTATTTTATGTGCAACAAACACAACCTTTCAAATACACGTGCATTCTTGAACTGTCCAGCACAACCATCTAACCAAATGAAATGACGATAAAATGGTATATCCAGAGCTATCACATGATCATAGAATAATTTAAAGCAATCTTGCACGTAATGGATGTCATGGGTCCAGTCGTCGCTTATGTAGAAGTGACTTTCTTTCAGTATCACACATTTCTCTTCATTGCTATATGGCCCATGTCGATACGTGATATGCACCATTATGCTCACCTGCTTTGAGTGATAGTATTGACTTTGTATTTCATTTTGTGGTTGTAGGGTGTAATTTTCCACAAATTCAACCACTGATAGTATTGTTCCGAGAGAGAAGGTGTCTCGGCATATTCTGAATTGCTCATCTTGCCACCGTGCCATATCGTCATGTTGAATGTACTGTTGTATCTTTCCACTAAACTCTGAAATAAAATCACATACTCGCACCTGGTGTAAAAAAATAAACAGTGTTAATAAACCAAATAAAAAAATGTGTACATGAATATTAATATGTCAATATTCAACAATTTACCCGTGAAGTCACCAATTTAATCTTCCTTCTTTGTTTCCCATCATGTAGCTGATATGTCTCATATTGATAGTTCTGCTTCTCGATAATTGCATTCCCGAATGCTTGATCTTCACTTTCATGGATTCAATCAGAGCATAATGATAGCCCACCACAATTGTTGCAAGAACCGTCTACACATTTTTTTAAGTAATGTGTCTGCCGATCTTCCCTCGGACACATTATGCTATGGATGAAATATCTGGATGACATTGGCGGTACTATACTTGAGCATTCCTGCACATGGTTAGGATGCAAAAAACGACGTATATGTCAACATGTATGGTAATATAGGTCAAACTCTATGTGGTATCTACAACAACAAGTGTTTCGGATGGTATTGATTCTAACATACCAAGGCTTGCATTATTCAAAAGATCTTTTCCCGAGCCTTAGCTCTACGTGGGCAACTTTAAACATCTCGAACAATTGAGTTTGTGTCATGTCAAGATAATGTTTAACATGAGGTTCATTGTTTCTAGAACCCCTACATTGTTTTAATACATCCTTCATGTTAGAAGAAGGCCTAGTGTTATCATGTCAAAACGTGTGCACTAGGCCCTTCCCTGCTTCGACTAACTTCATGTCTTTGTGGGGAAACCTACTGCTAAATGCCCATAATGTTTCTATTTGCCCCTCTACATCAAGGTTGTCTCTTCTTATTGAATATTTTTTAAGTGTCTTTGGATGTAAAGGCACAATTTGTGATGTGCATTTAAGTAAACGACGTTGTCTTGTGGATCTACATACAATTGATTCAACCAATACATGACAAGCCACATTACAGTCTTGTGAACGAGCTTTTTTACCAATCGATGTGAATGTAGCAGCAAGATATTTAACAATGTAATTACTTGATTCGATATTCTTCATTGTTCTTATGCCTAAACTTCTTCTAAAAGTTGCCATATTTCTAGATTTAAGCAAAGCTAAAAACAATTGGCATTTACCAGCTCAAAATATTGTTTCATTATTTGAGAGCAATGATGAAGGATAGTGCATTTAGCCACGTTACCTTCCATGGAAGTCAATTTTCTCTCGTCCACTTGTATGCGTTTAGGAGTTCTCTTTCGTTTTGATGCAAAATTTCTTGCCGTTTGAAATGTTGGAGCGACGTTTAGATCGACTACAGGCTGACAACTTCGATTAGGAGATTGAACCACCGACCATGGTTGTTGCTGAGTCACATTTGCATCGGGAGTAACATAATTATTGAACTCTTCATAAGATTTTTCTTTTACTAATGGATCAATAATATCAACTTCCGTATAACCAGCTTCCTTTAATGTTTCATTATCTTCCTCAGGCTCTACGTCAGGTATCTGTTGAGGGGGAATGGGAACTATTTGCTCATGTAATGAATGTCGATGATTTCTTGAATCTTCCCTATTTTTTTCTTTTTTATTTTCAGCTTCTTTCGATGTAAGCACCTTCCTCGCTGACTCTCGTCCTCTATTACGTACATTCCCCATTGAAATCCACCCAAACCTGTACAAAACTATGGAATTATGGAAGTAATGATTAAATTGCGCGTTGAACAGTTCACTATGTGCGGGTTCAGATGAATTGTGTCTTTTGCTACAGTAAACCTGGTTCACAACACGCAACCCAACATTTTTTATATAACACATATCGCATATGCGATATAATGCACCTCTGATTTATCACATATGCAATATTGATACAATGCTTTTTAATTGACAAGCAGGTTTTTTACATGATCTCCAAAACACATATGCGATATATCGCATATGCGATTTAGTGCATATGGGATATATCGCATATGCGATTTAGTGCATATGTGATTTAGTGCTCACTGAATATGCAACTTGACTGATCTAGATGCTTATCAAATGTTAAATATCAAATGCATATCAAACTTGGACTGAAATATGTTAAACTTCTATAACGAATAGTATGACTATGATGACGATGATTATGGGGATGATGATGACTATGATGGTGATTATAATGATGATGATAAGGATGATGATAATGATGATGATGAGGATGATGACTATGGTGATGAGGATGAGGAGGAGGATGAGGAGGAGGAGGAGGAGGAGGAGGAGTATGATGATGATGAGGATGGGGATGAGGATGATGAACAATGATGGTGATGATGAGGAGGAGGAGGATGATGACTATGATGATGATGATGAGGATGAGGGTGATGATGATGATGATGATGACAATGATGATGATGAGGAGGATGAGGGTGGTGGTGAAGATGATGATGAGGATGAGGATGAGGATGACGATGACGATGAACAATGATGGTGATGATGAGGAGGATGATGACTATGATGATGATGATTAGGATGAGGGTAATGATGATGATGATGATGATGATTACGACCATGATGATGAGGATGAGGATGAGGGTGATGATGATGAGGATGATGAGGAGGATGATGATGGTGATGATGGTGATGGTGATGATGATGGCGATGAGGATGATGATGACGACGACGATGATGACGATGAACAATGATGATGATAATGAGGATGAGGATGAGGGTGATGATGATGATGATGACGATGATGATGATGATGACGACGACGATGAACAATGATGGTGATGATGAGGAGGAGGAGGATGATGACGAGGATGAGGGTGATGATGATGATGTTGAACACAAAGATGATGATGATGAGGATGAGGGTGGTGATGATGATGATGATGATGAGGATGAGGGTGATGACGATGACGAGGAACAATGATGGTTCTGAGGAGGAGGAGGAGGATGATGACTATGACGATGATGACGATGATGAGGGTGATAATGATGATGATGTTGATGATGATGACCATGATGATGATGAGGATGATGATGGTGATCATGAGGATGATGATAATGATGATGATGATGATGATGAAGAGGATGATGACTATGATGATGAGGATGAGGATGACAATGAGGAGGAGGAGGAGGAGGATGACTATGATGATGAGAAGGAGGAGGAGGATGACTATGATGATGATGATGAAAATGATGATGAGGATGAGGATGAGGGTGGTGATGATGATGATGATGAGGATGAGGATGATGACAATGACGATTTTGATGAACAATGATGGTGATGATGAGGAGGATGATGACTATGATAATGATGAGGATGAGGATGAGGGTGATGATGATGATGATGACCATGATGATGATGATGAGGATGTGCATGATGATGATGATGATGATGATGAGAATGAGGATGATGATGTCGATGATGATGTTGAGGAGGAGGATGGTGATGATGATGATAATGATGATGATGATGAGGAGGAGGAGGAGGAGGAGGAGGATGACGATGACGAAGATGAACAATGATGGTGATGATGAGGAGGAGGAGGATGATGACTATGATGATGAGGATGAGGATGAGGGTGATGATGATGACGATGAAAATGATGATGATGATGATGAGGATGAGGGCGGTGATGATGATGATGATGATGATGATGACGACGATGATGAGGAACAATTATGATAGGTTTAGTTGAAACTTTGCTTTGATTTTATTTTCAAGCTTTTGCAATGGAATGGTGATGATGGACAATGGTGATGAAGAGGAGGATGATGACAATGATTATGATTAGGATGATGACTATGATGATGATGAGGATGATGATGATGATGATGATGATCGCAATGACGATGATGATCAACAATGATGGTGATGATGATGATGCACTAGTCCCATGTCTTTTATATGTCTGCAAGATTTTATCCCAAATTGACATCATTTACCTCATATATTGTTGCACCCGCACAAACATATATGTTAAGATGTGCTGAAAATTTGAAAACCCAATGATGGTCCTGAGGAGGAGGAGGAGGATGATGACTATGACGATGATGACGATGATGAGGTTGATAATGATGATGATGTTGATGATGATGACCATGATGATGATGAGGATGATGATGGTGATCATGAGGATGATGATGATGATGATGATGATGATGATGAAGAGGATGATGACTATGATGATGAGGATGAGGATGATGAGGAGGAGGAGGAGGAGGAGGAGGAGGAGGATGACTATGATGATGAGAAGGAGGAGGAGGATGACTATGATGATGATGATGAAAATGATGATGAGGATGAGGATGAGGGTGGTGATGATGATGATGATGATGACAATGACGATTTTGATGAACAATGATGGTGATGATGAGGAGGATGATGACTATGATGATGATAAGGATGAGGATGAGGGTGATGATGAGGATGATGAGGATGTGCATGATGATGATGAGAATGAGGATGATGATGGGGATGATGATGTTGAGGAGGAGGATGGTGATGTTGATGTATATGTAACTTCGGAATGTATTCTTATATGTATTTTATATATTGTAACCCGATGTTTATTCCGAGATGTTTCTATTATGTATTTGAGTCATATTGTCTTACCCCGATGTTCCGATCGAGAGGATTATTAATGTAAACAAGTCTTGTCAAGTCATTAGGTAAGTCCCCATAGTTTCGGGGCACTTGGGTTATTATACACTAATTAAGGTGCAGGCTCGAGTAAGTAATTGTAAGTTAAGCCTACATGGTTGAGTGCACTTCAAGTCAACGTAAGAATATAAATAGAGAGTGAGAGTCTCTCTATTTATCACTTGTGAAATACATCACTTGCTCTCTCAAGTGTGGCGCACCTTTGAAGAAGGAAATACTTTGGCTTGATAGAAGATAGAAGGCTGCTGTTGTGTTGGGAGGTCATCTTACCGTTTTGGGTTTCACATCTTGTGGTGATACTATCTTAGAGGAAGTTGAGGGGTTTTCTCCATTTATGGTTTCCCCTATCAAAACTCTTTGTGTCTCTTGTCTCATGTGATGTGTGTGTGTTATTGCTGTGCTTGTTATTCTCTCAGTGAAAAGATCCTAACATAATGCTAGCTTAAATGTTGAAAAACTAACATGGTATCAGAGCTAACCTGAGAATAAGACATTGTGCAGCTACAGGAACTAGGGATTCCTATTTTTTGGATCTTCCTCCACATATTTTCAGCAAAAGTATGCTAGGATGACTCTCCATTGAAGGGTGCATCTTTCTGTCGATGCGGAATTCAATTTCAAGCATTTTCAGTCTCGATGTGGAAATTAGGGCTTTCTACAAAAGAGGAATTTTTGAGTGAGACCGGCATAGGGTTATTCTCCTCATAAAAACTGAAGTTTAGAGACCTGGATCAAGAAATTGGGTTGGGTGAAACTCCAGGAAAGTCAAACCCTAGTTTGACCCTGAGCTAGGAGAAACCCTAAATACTAAAACTGCTAAGTTTTGGTACAGTAGCTATATTCCAAGATTGCCGAAGTCTCAAAATATAAAAATTTCAAGAGCCGAAGATAAAATCCTGATGAACACTGTGTCCAAAGTTCAGCCTCTAATTCGCTATATTCTGGGAGATATGATCTCTCCAAGTTAGGGTTCCATCCTCTTCCAGAAATCATCCATAAACAGGACACCTGGGGAGATATGCAATATCTTGGGCTACAGAGGTCCAAATGGAATTCCTAAAGATGTTCCAGAAAGGGAACGGACTTTAAGTTCTTTGTTCCGAAGGTCAGACTCAGAACATGAACCAGTGACACGTGGCATTCCGTTCAACTTCTCTATTCTGAACAGTCCTGTAACAGGTCACCTTGGTAAAAGGATCATAAATCCCAAATGGTGAAACCAATTATGATGAAACCTATGGTGGTCGATTAGGGGCATTCTAGGTTACCTCAGTGAGAAATTTCAGACACAGAAGATCAGTATTTTCGGAGATATCATAGAAACAGTAACAGGAATTTCTGCAGAAGAAATCAGAAAATTAGGGCTTCCTGTTCCGGGAGTTTCCCTCCATTGTTTTCAGAAAAGGAGTACATTGGACAGCTCCATTTGAAGAGATCTATCTGTTCATCCAATCAGATCTGAAAGATTCCAAGTTTTGAAAATTAGGGTTTCTGTGACAAACCCTAGATCAACGAACTCCGGGACAAGGACGGACACCTCAAATCGGTAAGATCTAATCCTTTGCTATTTCCATTTGAGGTTCTCATTTCAATATGATATATCACATCAGCTTAGTTAAAAGCTTGTGGAAGTTGACAAATTCCAAACCTAGAAGTATATGATCTCTCTGAAGAAAATGGATTGGACACCTACATGAGTATGGAGGTTCCAGTTTCAGAGGGAGATGAGGCCAAAGAAGACATCATGCTCATGCTGCAGAGGATGATGAACCATCCAGAAAGAGATCCAGATATGAAAGTGAAGATTCTTCAAGCAAGGATGAATATGTTCTAATATCAGCTCTCATAGGTAACATTACTCATGGAATTGATGATTGGCTTATAGACAGTGGGGCTTCCAAACATATGATGGGATTCAAGGAATCCTTTGTAAGACTATCAGAACATGAATCACCTCACAAGGTGAAACTTGTAGATGACTACCAATATCCAATAAAAGGTAGTGAGGAATCTTCATACAACCTAGACTCTGGAATGCAGGTTGCATTCATAGATGGTCAAATCATCATGTGGCCAAAAGGAAAGACTATCAATGATGCGGTAGTGATTGAAGAACAAGAAGGAGGCTTGTACAAATTGAAGGGCCATCCAGAACAAGCCTTGATCCATGATACGGTAGAGCCAAATGAGCTTTGGCATAGAAAACTTGCACATGTGCACTACAAAGCAAAGTTGTTGAAGGTGTTCCAA
>LPNX010520491.1:165428-169935 GCA_001517045.1 Pseudotsuga menziesii | reverse complement strand
TTCCAGTATAAATATTCCTTATGAAATGTTTCTAACCATACAATTGCATTTGACTTGTAGGAAAGATCGCATACATAATCGCCTACAAGCAAATAAGAATGAATACTTGTTCCAAAGAACAAGTGACGATAGTTCAAAGACAAAGAATAATATGACGAGTGTAGTGACATCATTGATGCAGAACCTTCCATCCACCAAGAAGAAAGGGAAGACCAATTCAAGAAGAATGATGTCCGGGCACAGTATCGAGACCTGAAGAGAAGTTCATAGTTCCATCATGCAGTAGATGGAAACATGGTGGGATACAAAGCAAGATTCGTAGAATGAGGCTTCTCACGAAAGGAAGGCCTAGACTACGAAGAGACATTTGCAGCCAGTAAGAGTTGAAACAAATACATGATGAGATTGATGAAGATCTTAACCTTGGCTAAAAGGTTGAAGATGAAATTCTATACACTAGATGGATGCATAGAATACTAGTAGCATAGGAAGCTACTTGTCACTCTGATACAGAATGTTTTCAGTGTATAGAGCACAGAAGACAGAGGGAGTATGATGCTCCGCTTCAGAGGGAGTGACTACAGAATATCTTGAGGTTCGACATGGTACAATAGGATGAGCAGATTACTGATGACTCTAGGCTTTACTGAGAGTAAAGTGGATTCCAACCTTTGCTCCAAAGTTGAAGGTGGAAGACCAGTGATGCTCCTGTTATGTGTTGATGCACTAGACCAGCGATGCTCCTGTTATGTGTCGATGCACTATTGTTCTAGGTATGGAGGTGTGGCAGAGTATAGATGGAATATTCCTTGGACAAAGAAAGTATGAAGTAGAGATCCTGAAGAGGTTCAGGATGATGGACTGCATGGCCACACCTATGGCATCGAACCTGAAGCTATTGAGTGATGCTTCTTCAGAGACGGTTGATACTACGATGTATCATTAGATGATTGGGTCCTTGATGTACTTGAGACCAAATATTTGCTTTGCTGTGAACACATTGAGACATGTTCACCTGATGGTTGCAAAGCATACAGGGGTACAGTTTATTATGGGCTCAAGTACGATGCGAATCTGAAGATTAACCTAGAGGGTTATGTTGATTCAGATTGGGCAGGCAGTGCCATCGACAGGAAGAGTACTTCAGGATGTTGCTTCAGTATGGGATCAGGTGTGATCTCTTGGTTTAGCAGGAAGAAATCCTGTGTGGCACTGAGTACAGCTGAAGCAAAGTATGTTGCAGCTTGTTCAGCTAGTTGTGAGGCAGTATGGCTGTGGAAGCTACTGTCTGATATATTTGATCTCCAGTTGGTTGATACTTGTATACATTGTGACAACCAGAGTTGCGTGAAGTTGTCATAGAATCCTATGTTCCATGACAGGTCGAAGCATATCGAGATCAAATATCACTATATCAAGGATATGGTGCAGAGAGGAGCAGTGAAGCTCCTGTATGTTGCGACGGAGGAACAGATAGCTGATGTATTGACGAAGCCATTGGCTAGGCTGAAGTTTGAGTACTTCAGAGAGAGACTTGGTGTTCTCCAGATCGAGGTTCCTTCCAAGAGACAGTGATGAGACCCATAGGCATTTTGACATGGTGAGAGGATTGGTTCCTTCCATGGTCAGATGTAAGGGCTGAGCCATTCTGTCATGGTGAGAGGATTTGGTTCCTTCCATGTCAGATATGAGTGCTGATTGCCATTCTGGGAATGGAGGCACCTGGTCAGTTACCAGGAACACTCAGTTAGGGACTAAGAGAGCCATTCTGACGAGTAGGTCAGATGTAAGGGCTGAGCCATTCTGGTCATGGCTAAAGGATTAAGTTCCTCCCATGACAGATGTGAGTGCTGGCCATTCTGTCGAGTAGGACTGATGTAAGGGAAACTGCCACTCTCTGGGAGAGTGGAGGCGCCTGGTCCGTTACCAGGTAGCTCAGTCAGGGACTGGGGGCCATTCTGACGAGAGTGTAGGATTCAGTTTCTACCAGGTCATATGTGAGTGCACAAATCTCTCATCATTGTGGTAGGAGGGGCTCCGGCCTGGGTGAGAGTCGTTCATCATTGTGGTAGGATGTGTTTCGGCCTGGGTGAATGTGAAAATATTTCATCATTGTGGTAGGAGGGGCTCTGGCCTGGGTGAAAGTCATTCATCATTGTGGTAGGATCATTAGAGAGAATTTGAGGTCAAAAATGGGCCTCCTAAGAGATGTACTACAAAAATATAAGATATATTAAAATATTATGAGTTAGGGGTTTTATGGGGTAGGTATATATGACAACTCACCTCCTACACTACTTTTTATGCACAATATAAATAACCATGGTTGAGTTACTTTTCTAAATTGACTATAAATAAAATTAATAAAAGAACTCTAGAATGATGTGACTAAGATTCATTGTAAATTCTCAAAAATTTATTGTCTTCTAACATTTATTTGTCTTGAACTTGTAAATAAAATTAAACAAAAATGAATTTAATTTATATGCATAACTAACATATTTGTTTCATATAAATATCATTCATGAATTTAATTTATTTTAAAAGTACAAGATTATATATATATATATTAGTTTGACATTATGATATTAAATACAATTGAGTGAATATATAATTTAAAATTAAAAAACATGAAAATGACAATATATTATTTTATAAAAAAATGTAAAAAGACATTTTTATGAATTATGAGTACTTTACTTGAAAATAACAATAATATTATTTTATGAAAAAGTGTGAAATGACTTTTATTGTGAGTACTTCACTTTATGACTTAAAAGTACTTGTACCACTACCTTGGTTAACTATGGATTTTAATCCACCATAGAAAATGTGACAAGTAAGCATTCTTAACTCATGTAATGCCAACTCAACCATGGGGGATGATGTCATCTACTAGAATGTAATTGGTTGATTTTTATAGTACATTTTGGTCCTTTTTGAGGCCCATTTTTTACCTCAAATTCTCTCTAATGGTGTTCCGTCCTGGGTGAATGTGCCATTCTGACGAGTAGGTCAGATATAAGTGCAGAGCCATTTCACAGATGTTACTGATGTGATGTCCTATCATGCTGGTGAATGTGAGTGCTGGGCCTTTCTGATGTGATTGTAGTTCACTACATGATCAGATGTGAGTGTTGGGCATGCCTTTCTGACGAGCAGGTCAGATGTAAGTGCTGGGCGAAGACCTACATGAGGGTAGGCCTACAACCAGCATGAAAAAGGGCTGGCTCTATAAAACTTCCTATGAAGAGATAGTACACACATGATGATGACCAATGGAGATCCAGATCGAGCTATGATCCAGATCCAGTTATGATGACTCCGAGAGATCCAGATCGAGTGATGATCCAGATCCAGCAGTAGTGATCCAGATCGAGTGATGATCCAGATCCAGTCCAGTGATGATGATCCAGATCGAGTGATGATCTAGATTCAGTGATGATGATCCAGATCGAGTAATGATCTAGATTCAGTGATGATGCTCCAGATCGAGTGATGATCTAGATCCTGTGATGATGTCCTATGATGATCCAGATCCAGAGATGATGACTTGAAGATGAATATGACTTGAAGACAAAGAAGACTTGATGACAGAGATTACTTGAAGACGAACATGATCCAATGATACATAGAAGAAGACCAATGCTAAAAATTGTGTCGAAAGAATACCTTCCTAGTTAAGAGGGAGTGTTGATGTATATGTAACTTCGGAATGTATTCTTATATGTATTTTATATATTGTAACCCGATGTTTATTCCGGGATGTTTCTATTATGTATTTGAGTCATATTGTCTTACCCCGATGTTTCGATCGAGAGGATTATTAATGTAAACAAGTCTTGTCAAGTCATTAGGTAAGTCCCCATAGTTTCGGGGAACTTGGGTTATTATACACTAATTAAGGTGTAGGCTCGAGTTAGTAATTGTAATTTAAGCCTACATGGTTGAGTGCACTTCAAGTCAACGGAAGAATATAAATAGAGAGTGAGAGTCTCTCTATTTATCACTTGTGAAATACATCACTTTCTCTCTCAAGTGTGGCGCACCTTTGAAGAAGGAAATACTTTGGCTTGACAGAAGACAGAAGGCTGCTGTTGTGTTGGGAGGTCATCTTACTATTTTGGGTTTCACATCTTGTGGTGATACTATCTTAGAGGAAGTTGAGGGGTTTTCTCCATTTATGGTTTCCCCTATCAAAACTCTTTGTCTCTTGTCTCATGTGATGTGCTTATGTTATTGCTGTGCTTGTTATTCTCTCAGTGAAAAGATCCTAACATAATGCTAGCTTAAATGTTGAAAAACTAATAGGTGATGATGATGATAATGATGATGAGGAGGAGGAGGAGGAGGAGGAGGACGAGGAGGATGACGATGACGACGATGAACAATGATGGTGATGAGGAGGAGGAGGAGGATGATGACTATGATGATGAGGATGAGGATGAGGGTGATGATGATGATGATGACAATGATGATGATGATGAGGATGAGGGCGGTGATGATG
>LPNX010520491.1:140428-162928 GCA_001517045.1 Pseudotsuga menziesii | reverse complement strand
ATGAGGATGAGGATGATGATGATGACAATGATGATTTTGATGAACAATTATGGTGATGATGAGGAGGATGATGACTATGATGATGATGAGGGTGATGATGATGATGATGACCATGATGATGATGATGATGATGATGACCATGATGATGATGATGATGATGAGGATGTGCGTGATGATGATGAGAATGAATATGATGATGGTGATGATGATGTTGAGGAGGAGGATGGTGATGATGATGATAATTGTCACATACCCCAATTTTGTAAAATAATGTTAATTGTTTTATTATATTCCTGAGACATTATGTTAAATTTAATGCTAAGTAGGAGTTGTTGATTCAACAGTTCATAGAATTGGAATGTAATTCAAAATATTTTATTATTAATAAATAAATTGTGGAGACAACAGCATGGGAGAGCTATTAAAAAGAGGTTACTGGTCAAACTGGTGGGTGGAACTAGGTGGATCGCAAAAAACAAGTGGCAGCATCCTCAAACACTTCCTAAGTTGCAGGTGGAAACTTCCCTATATTTGGGGTCATGATCCCCCAAGAAAGTGGGATCAGAGCAGGTGTCTCATTAAATGACAACTAACCCAAAAAAGACCTAGGCAATCTTTTAAAAGTACTCAACGAAGAGAGCTGAGGCTGCTCAGAGATTTTCCAGAGAGAATTCATTCAGGTGAATGTTATTCAGGAAATTCATTAAGGAAAGAGGGAAAAAAATAGTAAGGAAGTTGTTCTGAGAGGATTGCTGCAGTAACTTGATTTTATTACAGCTTTTTAGCTGGGAGAACTTACTGAGAAGTTCTGGATTCATACTGAGTTTGAGGACTGGTATCTGACATTGCTGCAACTAGTTCCAGCCAGGGAGACCAGAGCAAGGTCGGGGGTCCTGAGGAGTCGTTGTTTGAGCACTCTCTAGGAGTTGGTAGGGAGGAACGACCTCCCATTGATGATTGTTGTCCAAGGCTTAAGCAGGTTCTGTCACTATCTATTCCTGTTTTAATATGTGTGAATGGATGAATGTTATGCTTGTATTATTTGACAGAAGAATTAGCTGGTTAGGGATGTAATTGTTCTAGTTTATCAGTAGTTGAACTTGTTGATGAAAAATAAAGACCTACTGTGTTTTTCCACATCTGGGTTTCCCAGACCGTACTCTAGCACAGAGGTAAAATTTATAAGAAAGATGTATGATGAGATTTTAATTTAGACATTTGTTTCTTTACTTATCATTCGAAGGAATGTTTGTTTTTACTGATAGTTGTGTATGCTTACAGATAAAACTAGTTTTCTGTACAGTAATTGTTTCAGTAGTCTTATTATCGAAGTAGATAGATTAAGGTTACTTTAGTTCATTCTACTGTATTGAAAACATCACTATTTCTTCCTTCTAGTTTAAAAATAATTTAACTGGTTATATCCAAGAACAGTACTGAATGTAGAAGTAAATAAATGTTGATTTAATTCTATAATCAAGCAAACTAGCTAGAAATGATGTAATACATTAATGTTATCATTTCCTTTACTTTTTATTTTTATTTATTAAACCAATTTCTAACATTATTTAGAATGGTAACCCTATCTTTTATGGATTATAAGTGCATGCTACTATATATGTAGTTATATAAGATAGATCATAAGAAGTGTTATTCGATTTATTTTTATTTTCATAAGTAATATCCTAACTTAGCAGACAGATTAAATATTATCAGAACTCTTTAAATAACTGCATATCAGCACAGGAATTAAAACAGCATAATGCTATCTTCTATATGCTATAAAATAAACAAAGGTTATACATATGGAGAATCTAATACTCCAATAAAGAAAGGACCATTATTTTGTATTAGTAAGTATTATCATTATAATAATATTATACTTTTATATTATCTAACATAGAGATATTATTCTTTTAAATTTAAGGAGTGTCAATATTGTTTAAATTACAATCTGAGTTAAGTATACTCTGTTCTACAAGATAACATGACATTTCTTAGAAACTTTGTTAAAATAAATTAAAAACAAAATATAAGAACCTATATAGCTTAAGGGTATAAACCCTATATATCACTTAACAAGTTTACATAACAAGTAAGTCAAGGTATAACCCAAGTACATAACCCTGACAGTAACTTATAAAAGAATTTATTTATAGTAAAATAACTTAGTTGTATAATTTAAAACAAAGGTAAATAACATAACAGTAGATTGCTCAAACATTGAACTTAACCAATATGGTAATATCCATTTATTTACTCACAGTTACAAATAGAGTTTATATTTTAACACATAATGTCAGATTAAGAAACGGTACTTAATCTCAAACTGTAAAATTTAGGGTTTAACCCTATAAATCCAGCTTATACAAGTAAAATAAATACTAAGAGTTAAGGCAATATTTTTACCGACGGCCGTATTATAAAACAACAATATAGGCTGTTATAAGCCCATATTTTATTTATTCCTATACAAAGCATAAATTTAAAATGTATGCGGTAAATACACCAAAAGATACAGGAAAACATTATAATAAGTTATATTATAAAACTCTGGGTGAAAACCTTGAATATTCAAGAGTACAGTAAAAGAAAACAAGAAGCCGAGGTCATAACCTCATCCACAGGAAGGCGTACAGCCCAGTACTTCTTATATTTTTTACAGTATTTAAAACATAGAAGGAAACTAATAATTACAACATCGGCCTAAGTCGTAACACCCTCGCATAGTGTAGGGGTTTCTCCCACTGTTTCTTTTAACCAGCATTATATAAGATCAAACCAAGGCCGCAAGGGTTTTAGGCTTCTTAAAGCCAACCCCTGAAGGGTCCAACGTAAACCATAAGGAGAACAAGCCATGGTGTAACCAGGCTTACCAGGGATTGCAGACTGTTGTCCAAGTCTTTTACCCACAGTCGCATACGATGGAGAACAAAGAACCTGTAAGCGCAAAGTTAAAACATCTTTAGTAAATGATGTAACTTAAAATATAATTTTAAGGAAGAGAATAACAAACATGCAAGAAAGCATTGCAGACTAGTATTTCTTACCTGTTCCTTCGAAGAAAACTCAATTTGTAGCAGTAACGTCACAACCTTTAACGCAAGGAGCAAACCCCACTACAAGAAGGAAGAGAAAGAGCAACTCTCAGCCGTGTGCAAATCGCATTACAGTAGGATAAAACCATCAATCCTCACGGATAGAGGTGAAGTTCACAGACCAGGGTTTGTTTCAGAATGGCAGAGGAAAGCACGATGGAGGGACGGCCAACTGAATATCAATAGTGGAGAACGACTCTACGAGCCTTAACAAGAAGACAAGCTGGATTATGTCGCTGCAGAAGAGAACAACATAAGGGTGCCTCAGCACCATCGCAGAACGACAGGCGCCGAAGGAGAAGGAGATAATGAGGGCTATGGTTTACCAACAGCTCATATAACCATGCAGCACATGTCTTAGGAGATGCCATGATAGCCAGTAAATTTGTTTACGAGCTATGGGTCTTTTATTATAGTTTAAAAACAATAGTTCGTCGAGAGAATGATTCCCAATCATTCTTTTTGACCAAAGTTTATCCATATTCCTCACGAGAAATCATTCCACCCTTACGCTGCATGCAAGCAATAATGTGTTCATTATTGTCAACCCTAATATCGTAATCATCAAATTTATATTAAAACATGTTGATAACTCCTCAACGTATAAGGTTTGATGATTTGAAAAGTATTTTCTTTAATATAGAACCTTATCATTTGTTCTTCCTAGCATCTATATTTTTGGAGGATTGGAAAGTTATTATAAGAGTTTATAAGGTAAGGGGAAAATAATAGTTTACCTTGGCGTTATTTTTGTTTTAAAAACCTTTCTCTATTTTATAAAGTGTCTTAGTTACCAAAGGAGATAAAAGGATAATAGTATAAAACTATAGAGTTACAAAAGTTCCAGATAGGTGATTCTTTGGTCATAACTATTATTTTTACTCTTAAGATCATCCTATGTTTTAAGTAATAACTTATCACTAGTGTAAAAATCACCTTTGGAATAAATAGTCCTTTGTTCATTTACATACTCAAGGGTTATGATTTGTATTATAAAATCATTCAATGATTTTTAGCTTTTATAAGCGAACTTTCTTTATTGACAGCATAATTTAGAAGATTATAAAGGAGGGCATTAAAATAGAAGGCTAAGGATTAATATCCTTTTCTACTTGTTTTTATTAAATGATTTAATTACAATGATAAAGATTGTAGCATGTGGTACAAAGTTAAGAAGGAAAGAGAGTAGTAATTACTATGTGGAGATGATGTTTTACCTAAAGAATATTCTCAATAATAAGTTGGGACTTAGCAAAGATAAGCCATACCTTTATAGTAATACATAGTACCCCTTATCAGTTTTCACTTGACTTGAAATGCCTTTTTTACAATTGGGCTCTTACTATAGATTTCTTAGCTCTGTTTCTCTTATTCTAAATTTAAGAATCAGTAAGATACTATCTATAATTTATAACGGTAATAGAATTGGAGAAGTTAATTGATCAACAAGAACATAAATTACTTCTGCTAGAAAAGAGTCAGTTTAATGATACCTTAACATAAGTTGAAATGGATTATCTCTTACTCTCTTATAGAGTTGTTTCTCTTACGATGAACTTGTAGTAATTACTCTAGAATTGCAGAAAAGCAGCACCACAATCTCTTACCTGTATATCTGTAAGAAAAGTGAAAACCGTTGCGTTAGCTCGAAAGCTAAGTAAGCCCAGTTTTGCATGACAGTTTCACCTTATGGTCAAAAAAGGAACAAAGGTCAGTAAATTGAAACATCTGTTCTATCTCTAAACATAATAAACTGATGAATTAAATAGCAATCTATTAACTTAGAACTAATTAATAATTAGTTATACTGCATTTTACGTTAATGATTTGTAAATTTAAAATTTTTAAATTTTTCGGAAATTTAGGGTTTTGACATGTGGTATCAGAGCATGGTTCAAACACTAGGCCTTGATGTGGCCCAACTAGTTTCCATAGGACAGTAAAAATAAATGTACTAACCTGTATTTTTTTTTATGTAAAAAAAAAAGGCATAAAATTTTTTTTTTTTTTCTGAATCTAACAGACAGGTATGGAGAAGCTAGGGGAATATGCTGAGGAGGAGTTTCCCAACACCGAGACGAGACAGATGTCTAGAGGACCTGTGTTAGAGGAGCTAACTGCTCACTCTTTAGAGCTGATATAGACTATAAAGGATTTAAAGACTGAAATGGAATCAGTCAAGAAGGATAATGAGATAATTTTAAAGACTCAAGAGGAGTTAAACCAAATTTTGATGGAAAATTTTCAGACTGAAGGGAGAAGCAAAAGATATGAATCTGAGGAAACTAGCCATCAGAAAGGATCTAAAAAGATGAAACTGGCTAAAGCTGAAAGTAGTTCATCATCTAAAGGATTCAGGGAACAACAAAGCTATTACACTACTAGTGACAGTAGTGAGGCTGAGTTATATAAGAGAAATAAAAAGTACAGGCCATATGAAGAGATTTCCGGGGAGTTCAAAAAAATAAAACCCCCAACTTTCAATGGAGAAACTGAAAAAGGAGAAGAGGCAGAATCCTGGTTATCCAGGATGAGGGAATATTTTCAGATATACAACTATTCAAATCAGCTGAAGGCAAGAATGGCCATCTATAATCTCTCAGGAAAGGTAGATATAGGGTGGCAAGATCTGAAAAGAGTCAAGGGGATCAAAGAAAAAGAGGTCAATTGGATTACCTTTAAAAGGTACTTCAAGAAGAAATTTTTGTCCGACCAATACTATGAAGAAAGGGCCAAAGAATTTTACGAGCTAAAGTTAGGAACCATGACTATGAAGGACTTAAACAGTAAATTTTTAAGTCTGTTAAGGTATGTACCTTATTTAGTCGATGAGAAACCTAAAGTACAGTGGTTTCTAAGCTACCTGCCATATCATATCAAGGACAGAATCGAGTATGAAAATCCTAAGACTCTGGAAGAAGCCATGAGAAAGGCAAATTTCTGTTTTGAACAGAACAAAAAGAAAGAAGGTATAGCCAACTGGAAGGCTAAAAAGAACAGTAATCAGCCTGAGTTCAAGAAAAAAGAGTTTGTACCCCAAAATAATTTCAGGAATAATAAGAACAGAAATAATTTTAACGGTAAGAACTTCCAGGGAAACAGAAATGGTGCTTCTAATAATTCCAATAATTCCAATAACTTCAAGGGCAAGGAAGCTTCAAACAATCATGGAAATTTCACTAAAAAATTTCGAACAAAAGGAGCCTATTAAGTGCCGGGAGTGCAATGGCCTGCACTATGCTTCGGTCTGCCCAAACCGGAAAAATCCAAACAACAATATTCATATTGTGCAGGATGAAATGACTGTTGGAGAATTTGCAAGGACTATGCCCCGAATCAATGCATCATTGGAGAATCGCCAAGCGGATTATCAGACTTCCATGGTGGAAGTAGAAGGTATGGTTAACCAAACCCCTGTAACTATTTTAATAGATCCAGGTGCTAGTCTTAGTTACATTTCACCTCAGATAGTAGAAGTGTAAATTGACTGTTGAAAGGTTTGATAGATCCTGGTTAGTTCAATTAGCCACTGGGGAAAAAAGGAAAGTAACCTGTTATGTTAAGGAATGTGCATTAGTAATGAATGATTTTAAAAATACTGTTAAATTAAATGTTCTGCCACTTGGCTCGTATGACTTATTGATTGGTATGGATTGGTTAGAACAGCACAAGGTAGTTTTAAACTGTTTTGATAAAACCTTTACGTGCGTAAATAATAATGAACAACCAGTAACAGTTAAAGGTATTCCTAGGAAAATGGTAATCAGGCAGATTTCTACCTTACAACTTAAAAGAGAAGTCAGGAAAGGGTACAAAGCCTATGCTGTAACTATTACAGATGAGGCAAGTAAATCTGAAAAACATAAAATAAAAATAAAGGATATTCCTGTGTTAAACGAATTTACTGATGTTTTTTCAAAGGAAATTCCAGGATTACCTCCCAGGAGGGAACTGGATTTCACTATTGAGCCGGTACTAGGTGTCGTACCTAGCTCGAAGGCTCCGTATCGTGTGAATATTCTGGAACTTAATGAATTAAAATCACAGTTAAAGGAATTAATAGATAAGAATTATATTCGACCTAGTGTTTCCCCTTGGGGAGCACCAGTAATGTTTGTCAAAAAGAAAGACGAAACTATGCGACTATGCATAGATTACCATCAACTAAATAAAATGACAATTAAAAACAGATATCCGTTGCCTTGCATAGATGATCTGTTTGATCAGCTGCGTGGAGCTACGGTATTCTCAAAGATAGACCTGAGATCAGGATATCATCAAGTAAGAATTAAAGATGAGGACATTTTCAAGACATCCTTTAGAACAAGGTATGGACATTACGAATTCGTCGTAATGCCATTTGGGCTTACTAATGCCCCAGCTGTCTTTATGTGCTTGATGAATAATATAATGCATAAATACTTAGGTAAATTTGTTGTCGTATTCATCGATGACATCTTAATTTATTCTAAAAATGAAGAGGAACATAAGGAACACTTACGGATAGTTTTACAAGAACTGCGAGAGCAACAGCTCTTTGCGAAGTTCAGCAAGTGTGATTTCTTTAAGGATGAAATCCAGTACTTAGGTCACGTAGTGACTAAGGAAGGGATTTCTGTGGATCCTGAAAAGATTCGGGTAATTGAAGATTGGCCAGTTCCAAAAGACGTAACAGATGTTAGGTCCTTCATGGGAATTACCAGTTACTACCGGAGATTCATTGAGGGCTTTTCAAAAATAGCTAATCCAATCACTTCCTTGCAAAAGAAAGGCAAGAAATTTGATTGAAAATTAAAATGTGAAGAAAGTTTTAAGAAATTAAAAACTTTATTAACAACTGCGCCTATTCTAAGAATAGCAGATCCTAACAAGGATTTCGTGGTATGCACCGATGCTTGTAATGATGGTTTAGGCGGTGTGCTGACTCAAGACGGGCATGTTATTGCCTATGAGTCCAGGAATTTAAAGATCCAAGAAAAGAATTATGCCACTTATGATTTGGAACTTGCTGCTGTTATTCATGCATTAAAAATGTGGCGACACCACTTAATAGGAAGAAAGTTTACTTTAATGACTGATAATAAGGGTCTGAAATACCTTTTAGATCAGCCTAACTTAAATTCAAGACAAGCAAGGTGGTTGGTCTTCTTGAGTGAATATGACTTTGAAATTCAACACATAAAAGGAAAATAAAATAAGGTGGCTGATGCTTTGAGCAGAAATGCAAGGCTGAACTTTGCAGCAACAATTAGCACTTACGCTTCTGATTTAAATAAACAGCTGACTGAAGGGTAAAATTGGATGAAATTTATCAAAAATTATAGGTTACAGTTAAAGAAGAACCTACAGAAAGTTTAATAAAAGGTTATAGTCTAAACAAAGATGGATTTTTATTGTTTAAGGACAGACTGTATGTGCCTAATGTGCCTAAGGTTAAATTGCTAATTCTGGATGAAGTTCATAAAACCCCTTACTCTGGGCATCCAGGCTACCAGAAGACTGTCACCATGTTAAGAAAAGATTATTTCTGGCCTAATATGAAATCTGAAGTAGCTGAGTATATAGCTAGATGTTTGGACTGCCAACAGGTGAAAATAGAACACCAACATCCAGCTGGTTTACTGCAACCTTTGCCTATTCCTAGTTGGAAATGGGAAATAATCAACTTAGATTTTATTACTGGATTACCCAGAAATCAGAATCAGAATGATTCAATTATGGTGGTAGTAGATAAATTAAGTAAATCAGCACATTTTATTCCTGTTAAAACCACTTACAAGGCTGCAAACATAGCTAACATATTCCTAAAGCATATTTTTCGGCTACATGGTGTACCGAAGGTTATCATTTCAGACAGGGATCCTAAATTCATAGGGAATTTCTAGAAATCCTTGTTTAAGGGATTAAACACAACACCGAATTTCAGCACTTCTTTCCATCCTCAGACAGACGGACAGACTGAAAGAGTGAATCAGGTGCTGGAAGATCTGTTAAGAATGTATGTTAAGGATCAACCAGGTAAGTGGGAGGATTACTTGCATTTAGCAGAATTTGCATACAATAATAATTATCAATCATTAGCTAAGTTCAACCCATTTGAAATTATGTATGGGAATAAATGCAACACTCCTATCTCCTAGAATAATCCAGTAGATAGATTAGTGTTGGGACCCGAATTATTAAAAGATATGGAACAGATTGTGAAACAAGTGCAGGAGAATTTGAAGGTTGCACAGGATCGGAAAAAGAGCCAAGCAGATTTGAAAAGAACTCCTAAAGAGTTCCAAGTGGGTGAGCACGTGTTTATAAAGGTAATACCAAAGAAGAGCTCCCTAAGACTGGGGAGTTGTGCAAAATTAGCGCCACGTTACTATGGTCCATTTGAAATTTTATCTAGAATTGGTCAAGTTGCATATCAGCTAGCGTTACCACCTAACTTAAAAGTGCATAATGTTTTCCATATTTCTATTATGAAAAAGTATGTTCATGATTCTACTCATGTGATTGATTGGAATGTGGTACAGGTGGAACCAGAAGGAGAAGTTCTGGTGGAACCGGACTGTATCCTCGGGAGGAGGGAAATTACTCTGTGGAACCGCACAATTGGACAGCTGAAGGTGCAATGGAAGTACCTTAGTCCTGAAGAAGCTACCTGGGAACTGGAAAGTAAGATGCGGGAAGCATACCCGAATCCACCCCGAATCCGTTCCAGGAGGTTGCAAAGGATGAGGAATAAGTAACATCGAGGAGGATGTTACATTTTAAGGGGGTGTGTATGTCACATACCCCAATTTTGTAAAATAATGTTAATTGTTTTATTATATTCCTGAGACATTATGTTAAATTTAATGCTAAGTAGCAGTTGATGACTCAGCAGTCAACAGAATTGGAATGTAATTCAGAATATTTTATTATTAATAAATAAATTGTGGAGACAACAGCATGGGAGAGCTATTAAAAAGAGGTTACTGGTCAAACTGGTGGGTGGAACTAGGTGGAAGGCAAAAGACAAGTGGCAGCATCCTCAAACACTTCCTAAGTTGCAGGTGGCAACTTCCCTATATTTGGGGTCATGATCCCCCAAGAAAGTGGGATCAGAGTAGGTGGCTCATTAAATGACAACTAACCCAAAAAAGACCTAGGCAATCTTTTAAAAGTACTCAATGAAGAGAGCTGAGGCTGCTCAGAGATTTTCCAGAGAGAATTCATTCAGCTGAATGTTATTCAGGAAATTCATTGAGGAAAGAGGGAAAAAAAATAGTAAGGGAGTTGTTCTGAGAGGATTGCTGCAGTAACTTGATTTTATTACAACTTTTTAGCTGGGAGAACTTACTGAGAAGTTTTGGATTCATACTGAGTTTGAGGACTGGTATCTGACATTGCTGCACCTAGTTCCAGCCAGGGAGACCAGAGCAAGCTCAGGGGTCCTGAGGAGTCGCTGTTTGAGTGCTCTCCAGGAGTTGGTAGGGAGGAATGGCCTCCCATTGCTGATTGTTGTCCAAGGCTTAAGCAGGTTCTGTCATTATCTATTCATGTTTTAATATGTGTGAATGGATGAATGTTATGCTTGTATTATTTGACAGAAGAATTAGTTGGTTAGGGATGTAATTGTTCTAGTTTATCAGTAGTTGAACCTATTGATGAAAAATAAAGACCTACTGTGTTTTTCCACATCTGGGTTTCCTAGACCGTACTCTAGCACAGAGGTAAAATTTATAAGAAAGATGTATGATGAGATTTTAATTTAGACATTTGTTTCTTTACTTATCATTCGAAGAAATGCTTGTTTTTACTGATAGTTGTGTATGCTTACAGATAAAACTAGTTTTCTGTACAGTAATTGTTTCAGTAGTCTTATTATCGAAGTAGATATATTAAGGTTACTTTAGTTCATTCTACTGTATTGAAAACATTACTATTTCTTCCTTCTAGTTTAAAAATAATTTAACTGGTTATATCCAAGAACAGTACTGAATGTAGAAGTAAATAAATGTTGATTTAATTCTATAATCAAGCAAACTAGCTAGAACTGATGTAATACATTAATGTTATCATTTCCTTTACTTTTCCTTTTTCTTTATTAAACCAATTTCTATCATTATTTAGAATGGTAACCCTATCTTTTTATGGATTATAAATGCATGCTACTATATATATAGTTATATAAGATATATCATAAGAAGTGTTATTCGATTTATTTTTATTTTCATAAGTAATATCCTAACTTAGCAGACAGATTAAATATTATCAGAACTCTTTAAATAACTGCATATCAGCACAAGAATTACAAGAGCATAATGCTATCTTCTATATGCTATAAAATAAACAAATGTTATACATATGGAGAATCTAATACTCCAATAAAGAAAGGACCATTATTTTGTATTAGTAAGTATTATCGTTATAATAATATTATACTTTTATATTATCTAACATAGAGATATTATTCTCTTAAATTTAAGGAATGTCAATATTGTTTAAATTACAATCCTGAGTTAAGTATACTATGTTCTACAAGTATACTCTGTTCTACAGGATAACATGACATTTCTTAGAAACTTTGTTAAAATAAATTAAAAACAAAATATAAGAACCTATATAGCTTAAGGGTATAAACCCTATATATCACTTAACAAGTTTACATAACAAGTAAGTCAAGGTATAACCCAGGTACAAAACCCTGACAGTAACTTATAAAAGAATTTATTTATAGTAAAATAACTCAGTTGTATAATTTAAAACAAAGGTAAATAACAGAACAGTAGATTGCTCAAACATTGAACTTAACCAATATGGTAATATCCATTTATTTACTCACAGTTACAAATAGAGTTTATATTTTAACACATAATGTCAGATTAAGAAACGGTACTTAATCTCAGACTGTAAAATTTAGGGTTTAATCCTATAAATTCAGCTTATACAAGTAAAATAAATACTAAGAGTTAAGACAATATTTTTAACTACGGCTGTATTATAAATCAACAATATAGGTTGTTATAAGCCCATATTTTATTTATTCCTATACAGAGCATAAATTTAAAATGTATGCGGTAAATACACCAAAAGATACAGGAAAACATTATAATAAGTTATATTATAAAACTCTGGGTGAAAACCCTGAATATTCAAGAGTACAGTAAAAGAAAACAAGAAGTCGAGGTCGTAACCTCATCCACAGGCAGGCGTACAGCCCAGTACTTATTATATTTTTTACAGTATTTAAAACACATAAGGAAACTAATAATTACAACATCGGCCTAAGCCGTAACACCCTCGCATAGCGTAGGGGTTTCTCCCACTATTTCTTTTAACCAATATTATATAAGATCAAACCAAGGCTGTAAGGGTTTCAAGCTTCTTAAATCCAGCCCCCGAAGGGTCCAACGTAAAGCATAAGGAGAACAAGCCATGGTGTAACCAGGCTTACCAGGGATTGCAGACTATTGTCCAAGTCTTTTACCCATGGCCGCATACGCTGGAGAACAAAAAACCTGTAAGCGCAAAGTTAAAACCTCTTTAGTAAATGCTGTAACTTAAAATATAATTTTAAGGAAGAGAATAACAAACATGCAAGAAAGCATTGCAGACTAGTATTTCTTACCTGTTCCTTCAAAGAAAACTCAATTTGTAGCAGCAACGTCACAACCTTTAACGCAAGCAGCAAACCCCACTGCAAGGAGGAAGAGAAAGAGCAACTCTCAACCGTGTGCAAATCGCATTACAGTAGGATAAAACCATCAATCCTCACGGATAGAGGCGAAGTTCACAGACCAGGTTTTGTTTCAGAATGGCAAAGGAAAGCACGATGGAGGGACGACCAACTGAATATCAATAGTGGAGAACAACTCTACGAGCCTTAACAAGAAGACAAGCTGGATTATGTCACTGCAGAAGAGAACAACATAAGGGTGCCTCAGCACCATCGCGGAACGATAGGCGCCGAAGGAGAAAGAGATAATGAGGGCTAAGGTTTACCAACAGCTCATATAACCATGCAGCACATGGCTGAGGAGATGCCACGATAGCCAGTAAATTTATTTACGAGCTGTGGGTTTTTTATTATAGTTTAAAAACAACATTTCGCCGAGAGAATGATTCCCAATCATTCTTTTTGACCAAAGTTTATCCATAGTCCTCACGAGAAATCATTCCACCCTTACGCTGCATGCAAGCAATAATGTGTTCATTATTGTCAACCCTAATATCGTAATCATCAAATTTATATTAAAACATGTTGATAACTCCTCAATGTATAAGGTTTGATGCTTTGAAAATTATTTTCTTTAATATAGAACCTTATCATTTGTTCTTCCTAGCATCTATATTTTTGGAGGATTGGAAAGTTATTATAAGAGTTTATAAGGTAAGGGGAAAACAATAGTTTACCTTGGCGTTATTTTTGTTTTAAAAACCTTTCTCTATTTTATAAAGTGTCTTAGTTACCAAAGGTGATAAAAGGATAATAGTATAAAACTATAGAGTTACGAAAGTTCCAGATAGGTGATTCTTTGGTCATAACTATTATTTTTACTCTTAAGATCATCCTATGTTTTAAGTAATAACTTATCACTAGTGTAAAAATCACCTTTGGAATAAATAGTCCTTTGTTCATTTACATACTCAAGGGTTATGATTGTATTATAAAATCATTTAATGATTTTTAGCTTTTATAAGCGAACTTTCTCATAACTATTATTTTTACTCTTAAGATCATCCTATGTTTTAAGTAATAACTTATCACTAGTGTAAAAATCACCTTTGGAATAAATAGTCCTTTGTTCATTTACATACTCAAGGGTTATGATTTGTATTATAAAATCATTTAATGATTTTTAGCTTTTATAAGCGAACTTTCTTTATTGACAGCATAATTTAGAATATTATAAAGGAGGGCATTAAAATAGAAGGCTAAGGATTAAGATCCTTTTCTACTTGTTTTTATTAAATGATTTAATTACAGTGATAAATATTGTAGCATGTGGTACAAAGTTAAGAAGGAAAGAGAGCAGTAATTACTATGTGGAGATGATGTTTTACCTAAAGAATATTCTCAATAATAAGTTGGGACTTAGCAAAGATAAGCCATACCTTTATAGTAATACATAGTACCCTTTATCAGTTTTCACTTGACTTGAAATGCCTTGTTTACAATTGGGCTCTTAATATAGATTTCTTAGCTCTGTTTCTCTTATTCTGAATTTAAGAATCAGTAAGATACTATCTATAATTTATAACCGTAATAGAATTGGAGAAGTTAATTGATCAACAAGAACATAAATTACTTCTGCTAGAAAAGAGCCAGTTTAATGATACCTTAACATAAGTTGAAATGGATTATCTCTTACTCTCTTATAGAGTTGTTTCTCTTATGACGAACTTGTAGTAATTACTCTAGAATTGCGGAAAAGCAGCACCACAATCTCTTACCTGTATATCTGTAAGAAAAGTGAAAACCATTGCATTAGCTCGAAAGCTAAGTAAGCCCAGTTTTGCATGACAGTTTCACCTTATGGTCAAAAAAGGAACAAAGGTCAGTAAATTGAAAGATCTGTTCTATCTCTAAACATAATAAACTGATGAATTAAATAGCAAGCTGTTAACTTAGAACTAATTAATAATTAGTTATACTGCATTTTACGTTAATGATTTGTAAATTTAAAATTTTTAAATTTTTCGGAAATTTGGGGTTTTGTCAATAATGATGAGGATGAGGGTGATGATGATGATGAGGAGGAGGAGGAGGAGGAGGATGAGGATGATGATGATGACGACGATGAAGAACAATGATGGTGATGATTATGAGGAGGAGGATGATGACTATGATGATGAGGATGAGGATGAGGGTGATGATGATGATGATGACAATGATGATGATGATGAGGATGAGGTCAGTGATGATGATGATGATGACGACGATGAGGAACAATGATGATAGGTTTAGTTGAAACTTTGCTTTGATTTTATTTTCAAGCTTTTGCAATGGAATGGTGATGATGAACAATGATGATGAAGAGGAGGATGATGACAATGATTATGATTAGGATGATGACTATGATGATGATGAGGATGATGATGATGATGATGATCATGATGACAATGATGATCAACAATGATGGTGATGATGATGATGCACTAGTCCCATATTTATTTTATATGTCTGCAAGATTTTATCCCAAATTGACATCATTTACCTCATATATTGTTGCACCGCATAAACATATATTTTAAGATGTGCTGGAAATTTGAAAACCTAATTTCACAGAAACTAATCTTATAATCATTTTCACATATTTTGTCTGCATAAATTCTATATATTATGAAATATGATTCAATTACCTATCTTTTATCTTTTAACTTCATCTTCAAATAAGTTAGGGAAGTACCCCTAATTGTCACCTAAAGTCAAAGTTTCCAGTATTATGTGGCATCTAAAGTGTCTTTAAAGGAGTCCATGATTGTGCATCAACCCTAATGTATATGTTATTTGGTTGGATTTTATCCATCCATTCTTAATCAAGGATTGAAAGAAGGCTACAACGCGATGCCAATGTTGATTAAAATCATGAATCATTTGAAACTTTGGCTCTATACATGGCGGATGATAAATCTTGTTAAGATATATATGCCATTTGATTGAATTTTGACCATCCATCCTTAATCAAATATTAAAAGAACCAGACATCCTTAATCAAGGATTAAAAGAACACGATAACTACAACAATGTTGATTAAAGTCACCTATCGCCTATCGACGAATCATCACTAGCGGTTTGCAGTGAGAGTGTACGTTGATCCATCGGTACTCATTCTGGCTTTTTTACATCCAAAAGAGCTACCAAACAAGCATTCACGCAACTTTATAACGTCCTTTGAGCGCTGACATAAATCAATCTTCAATCTCTCTGTGAATGTTGCAAATTTCCCTTGAAGCTGAAAAGATCGAAGGACAGGAGGAATTATTGTTTTCTTGGATGCACAGCCCATGGCTTCGCTCATCGCCCTTGTTTACAGGTATTTATGACTTTTTTTTTTTTGGTGCTTAAACACAGTGGTATAAATCCAAGTTTATGCAACTATTTTGTTTATTTAATCAATTGTCCAAGGATGTATGTTTATTTCTAAGTTTGATTTTGATATTCCACATTTTATATTTATTCAATTCTAATAGATATAGACCATTCTAATTCTCATTGTATTTTTGTGTTTTCTTTACACAATACTCCAAGGATATATATTTCTTTCTCAATTTTGCTTTGGTATTCCGCACTTTATACTAATTCGACTCAGTCACCATCCAAATTCTAATTGTATTCTTTTGTTTTCTTTCCACTATCCTATTGTATCAACATTTCCTGTATCAAGAATGATATTATATTTTTTCTTTTAAATCTCTTAATTGCTCATAGCTTTCAGTAGCCATGCCAACATGAAGTCCAGCGTTCAATTCTGGTAATTCCTAAGCTAGCGGCAATTTAATATTATTGTCATGAGCGTAAAGTCCGAGACCCCTTAAAAAACCTGGCAGCATTGGAATGCCTATGTACATACGTTGAGGGTTAAAACCCTATTTCCTAATTTTTATTTCTCTGAAATGTCTATGTACATACATTTAGATTTAAATCCTTATTTCTTAATGTTTCTTTGCTTTCTCTAGCATTTGTGTCCATCATAGTGTTGTCTAAATAGTATTATAATGGGATAAAGATGCCATTACTCTTTTTTACTCTCATACCAAATTAATTAAGCAAAAATGCATGTGCGTTACAGCTTATTCATGTCGCATATACGCTATATCGCATATGCAGTATGAATAAGCTGTAATGTATATGCATTTTTTTAAAATTAAAAAAATCGACGGGAATAAGGTTTGGCATCATGTTCGAAAATAGCTTCGGACTACCAAACCTATTGGCTAGGACAAATAAACCAGGGCTATTGCTTGTCTTTTAGATCTCTATCAATATGCTCAGTTTAGATGGCATGTTTTGCTATGATAGACACAATATTTTTTTATGAAAAGTTAGAATATTGTAGAGTACGATCTTACGATTCTGAATATGTAATTTTTTTCTTCAAAACTATGTTTTATTTATTTATAATTATTTTTCTAAATGACACACGTCAATTTTCGAAAATAGATACATCGATTGTTTTTTATATAACTTTTGATTTCCATCACCATTTCCCAACAAAACTATATGGTGCACTAGACAAGATCAAGCTCTACAATCTTATATATAGATATCAAGGATTTCATTAATTTTTGGATATCAAGGATTTCATTAATTTTTGCCCCTAAAGTGTTGCACCTGCACATAACGTTTTCATTTCAAGCTTTTGTGACTTCAATAATTAGTAATAAAAATAATAATTCATGAAAAATTCTGAATAAATAGTGTTGCACTAGGCCCATATGTCATTTATATGTCTGCAAGATTTTATCCCAAATTGACATCATTTACCTCATATGTTGCTGCACCCGCACAAACATATATGTTATGTTAAGATGTGCTAAAAATTTGAAAACCCAATTTCACAGAAACTAATTTTATAATCATTTACACACATTTTGTTTGTATAAATGCTATATATTATGAAAGCTGATTCAATTACCTATCTTTTGTCTTTTTACTTCATCTTCAAATAAGTTAGGGAAGTACCCCTAATTGTCACCTAAACTCAGAGTTTCCAGTTTTTCCAGTATTATGTGGCATCTAAAGTGTCTTTAAAAGAGTCCATGATTGTGCATCAGCCTCAATATCAAAGTAAAATGAAATATTTAAAGATGATGATTGAATTTGTAAGATTTATATTTTATTTTCGTCAAAGTATATCTTGTTATTTAAAATTTTCTTCTATCTTATTTCTATCAAAGTATATATTTTGCCTTCTATATCTTATTTTTATCAAAGTATATATTTTCATCTAAATTTATGAACCTCCTATCCCATTGTTATTATTTTTATCAATTAAAAGCCTCGTATCTTGTTGTTATTAAAGTTTATCTTCTTGTCATAAATAATTAGTAAAATTAAAATTAATAATATATTAAAATTTTTATCATCATCCATGTTAATAAAATTGTAATGAATAATATATTAAATTTTTTTTACCATCATCCATTTTTTTAGTTGGGATTGTAATCTTTAAAAAAATCTATCACTTTACAAGTAAAATACACAAGACACAAACTTGTTTCTTACATTCTTAAAAATCCCAAAAACTACATATCCTTTTATTAATGATCGTATCCACACGTTAAACTTGTAACCTAAGAATAAAAGAAATGTCAAAAGTATGACGAGTCTTGAAATAGAAAAATGCAAGTTGTTAATCTTAGTTTGTTTTTATTGAATGATTTGATCAGTTACCTTCCACGTCACCTTCTGTTCCAACCAAATAATAGAAGTCTCAATGGTGAACATGGAAGATATATTTTTTCTTTTGCATCATAAGTGTTTTATATTGAATATTAATATATACGTTCTTTTGCATCATAAGGCTTTTACATTGAAACAATTTTACTTCGAGGTAGTAATTTCATTTAAATTTCATCAATCAATGTAAGTACGAATCCATCATATAAAATAATAATTAAACACAATTAATTATATAACAATAGTTACAATATAATTTTACAAATTGTTACTAAAGAAATTGGTCAAATTTTTTCAAGTCTTGTTGTTGTCTCTAGTTTCTATCAGATCAACTACTTTTCATATGGCCATCAAACGATAGCGAGCTGCCCCTGAACCTCGAGCCGTGCAAAATAGAACCTGATTGAACTCGCTCGGATCTATGTTTATTAGTCGTAGCCTTCGTGCACCGGTTGGGTGGGAATATATATAATAAGCAAAATAGAGAGAGTCGTGGGAATAGATATAATAAGCAAAATAGAGCGATTAGCTCGTACCTCGTCTCGGGCGGCCTTCACACTTAACGTTCCTTGACCTCACGATGGGTGGTGGAAAATGCAAATGAGAAATTCCAAGAAAAGGAGTGTGCACTTGGAAGAGGAGTTGCAGAACGGTGGGAGTGAGGAGAGCAAGCTAAATGAGTTGCAGAATATGAAGAGACAAAGAAGGTTTTAACCTAGACTCTGTAACATCTCGATTTTGACCCTGTTTGCATTAAAATGTATATGATGTACATATTGTAATTAATCGTGGTATGGAGCTAAAGGCAAAAGCCCCATCATGGATTTAATTGTTTTATGTTTTGGCAGTTAAAATCATTGCTGATGGTATATCGTTCTATCCGGCACATATTAATTTTGGCATCATGTAAACACGCGTTTTAATTAAAAATACCCGCAACGAGTTATGTCAATGCAACCATAATGAAAAGGGCATGATTTTCCTAAGGATAAGGAGGGGGAATTATTTAACCTTTGGGGCCAATAGGGAAAAGCCAGATGTCAATACGAGAACCCATCAATCAGTCAACTACCAAATTAAATTCTCTGGAGTTAGTTGGGGGTAGTTATTACATGGAAAAAACGTTTTGCATGGGCAGTGGTGTGTGGCAGGACTGTCAGTCCTTGCCCACACGCACACTTCAGCAGGGAGTTGTTCCTCCTTACGTGGGCAGGAGAAGAAGAGACCCCATTCTTCCATTTTGCCCATTCTCACATAGAGACGACTGTTTTCTCTCCTTTTCTCTCCTCACGCACAGGTTTTGGGATTTTCCTCATGCAAAGAACTGAGAGAGCTGCCTTACCCTCACGATTTTGTTGTGTGTATTTCTCTTCATGTTTTGGGTCTGGGCATGTGAATTCACCTTCACGTAGGTTGCATTCCCTTCCTCACGTAGCTGAGAAATCGCTTTTGGTTTCCCCACGAATTTTGGATTGTTGTGGGTTCTTGTTGAGTTGTTTTGGTCACGATAAGGCCAAGAACAACTTCGGAATCGAATTGCTCAGTCTGAGCTGTGTATTACCCAAGTTTCCATTCCGGTTTTGTTCTGTGATGTTTTCCTTTAAACCCTAGAGTTGTGAATTGTTGTGCTGGTTGTTTTGTTGTGTGTGCACAAGATATTGGTCTTTGGACTGTGTAGGAGTGGAAAGGAATCTGCTTGACAAACCTAATGTTTTGCAGGAGCCTCATAGACAGAGCTAGAGGGTTGGATCTCTTCTCTACACCCCTTGAATAGCACTGGAAGGGAAGTCATGGCCTGAGGGACTGTGCAGCAGAGAAGGGAATGATTCCTTGTGTTGGGTGTGTGTGGATATCTTAGGAGCCAAGCTAGTTCTAGTGTAGGCATCCTTAGCTCTTCAGTGAGCCCACTAGCTTAGCAGACAAGTGCTTCCATCTCCCGATAACCTGATAAACCCAACTTGTTGGCTTGGTTATGTGTTTTTGTGTACTCTTAGTATGATAATGTCAAACATAGCTTTGGCTTGACTGAGTTTTGACGTATCTTTGGCTATGTGTGAGCATACTTAGTTTCCTTTTCCTTAGGGATTCATGCCGAGCTCGGGGGTGGCAGTGTTGCTGAGAGATTAAGGAGCACACTGGCATATGGTTGGGTGGAACATTGCATCGACATAGCTGGTTGCAGGACAAGCTTCTTCATAAGATAAGTATTCTTGTATATTTCATCTTTGCAAATTGTATTTGTTGTTTAATGAAAATGATGAACATGCTAAATGATTGAATGTATGGTTTTGCTTCCCCTGTATGGTGATAATGTATACATGTTTTAATTCAAAGCATTTCAAATTTTATCATGTGTATGTTCATGGGGCTAGTTTCTCGGGTAGTTAGTATGTCGATAGCATCCTCTTCGCCGGTCGTAGGGTTAGGGACGTTACAGACTCCTACAAGATTGTTGACCAACACATATATGAACTACTGCAACCATTAAATGAATCATTCTAATGATGCCAAAGGTGTCTTTCTCATTCATGGGTAGATAGTTTTATCATTACAAAACTTAGTAGTGGAACAATCCCAACCATTTAAATTCCATTGGTTTGTCTTCAAGCATACTAAAACCGTTGTGGTGAGATTGTTTCCTATTCCCCAAATTATCTCAGTGTCATTAATTACTTACTTTAAATCATGGTTTTTACTCCTAAGTTCTAGTTTCACCATTTACTTTGTTAGGTGTTTTATCCATTGCTTTAATAAAAATGTTGTTTGTCTTCATTTGCTACTAAAGAGAAAGAAGTTATTTATGAATAAAGCATGCTACTAGAGGTACATTGATAGGAAGAATGGTTCCCAAATATTGACCAGAATATGCTTGTTATCACTTCTATAGTTAAACATTTCTTTTGCAACCACTTTTGTAGTACTAGCCTCTTTCATAGCCAGGACTGTGCAAGGTACTCTCTTCTTTAGTGGGATTGTTGTAGCAGCTTTTGTAGCAACAAGAAATCTACAAATTATGATGAAATTAATACCTAAATCACTAAAATAAAATAAGATGTGTAGGATAGATATTTGCATCAAGGATGCTCTTGCATCAAACCCCACTAATTGGGAAATTTGAGCATCTTTCACAAAACATGTAGATTGGGCATCCTCCTATGCCCCTCACTACTACTAACGCCCACAATGATTCTTCCAATGTTATGCCAATACATTGTTATATATCTACCCCACTTTTTAACATCTCTTCCATTCTTATGAATATGTTCCGCAAGGTTATATTGTATCCTTTTCTTTTTCCACTTTGATACTTACTCACTTACACCACTCCCACTCAATGGTGCTCACTATTTCCCCAACCTCCATCATAGACAACATCACCAATTCTTGCTAGAGAGCCTACATACACATAACAGAGTCTCTTCAATGTTGACATTTTTATTAGTAGTCTTCCTCATGGCTACATCCTCCGCTCGCTCTGTTGCAATTTCTATAAACATTGCCACATAAAACATTACTGGAATGGAAACCTCCCCTATGCTCTTGTTTCAAAAGTATTGTTTTTGTAGAACCCATCTTTTTCTCTTTAATTTTTTCAACCAATTTCTCCACAAATTCATGTTCCTCCACTCCCTTTACATATGCCAACACTAAAATTACCACTGATTATCCTTATCCACTTCATTGTTTGAATAATATGAGTTAAACTTCATCAAACTAGTAGGGTTTTCTCCTCTCATCATGCATAACTCTTCTATCAAACTATCATGGACTCCCAACAAAATATGATAAGAATCCATGGGAAACATATCAAATAGAATGATATTGCTATAACCCCCAAGATTAATATTAATAAAAAATTGTTCCTTCATAGTGATCCTATGCTTATTTTGTTACCGTGAAACTTTAGATATGCTTTTGGATGTGGTGCACACTTAATTTTAACTTGTGAGAAACTTCATTTGACATTTTTTTTTGAACTACCACTATCAATAATTAAATTACAACAATTACCTTACATCCAAC
>LPNX010520491.1:113516-140387 GCA_001517045.1 Pseudotsuga menziesii | reverse complement strand
CCCCCCCCGCTATTCTACCCTCAATTCCACCACCTCACATGTTGAAACTGTTGTTTTTTTTTTTGTAAAATTTGTATTGCACAACACCACAACATAAGTTCTGATTCATGTGTATATCCAATCCTATATTTAGATTCAATAGAGAAAGACACTTTATTGAACTCGCTTCACTTATAAATTACCAAGGAGAAAGAAAGGAAAATAGAAGAAATATGAAGAAAATATCAAGTAGAACACAAGAGTAAAACACTCAAGTGGATTGATCTTCCATTGTGTTTATTGAGCAAAAACCCATTACAATATATAGGCATTATTATATTCAATATTGTAATGTCCCCCTTTAATTAAGCATCCAAAACACCCACTAACCTACTTGAATCCCATAGGTTCGAGCGGGTACTGCATGAGAGGGAATTGAATGAGGAAATTTGATACTTAGAGCAAAACATGACATTCATTTAGTGTTAAGTCCTGGACTTAGGGTAAAAGAAGCCCTATTTCTTTAGGCTTAAAAGTCAACGGCAAATTAGAATTGCATGCATGCAAATGCAAAGCGTAACCATAAAAGTGACATGTGATCCCTAAAAGTGCATGAAGTTATATTTAAGAGAGTGATTGAACTAAAGAGACTGTCTATTATTATTGTTGATTGATTTTGGAGTTTTGAGCAACAACACAACATGCAGCCGCGATAGTTGGGGTTGGAGATGGTGTCTTCAACTAGCGAGGGTTTGGCAGTGAGATATCTGCCCTAGTCTCTTATTGGGATAGATCATCCAGGTTTATCCATAGCATTCATCATATACTTCAGTATTCGAAGATCCAACACTTTTCGAAGGGTTATTGGTAGATCCACATTTTGCAGCAAGAAGTAGTTGGGAAACCATAGAAGGATTCACTGGCACCATAAAACCCAGTATTTCCTCTGCATGTCATATTTCTCTTTCTTAGCAGGCCTATCCTACGACATACAGTGATTATCATCCATCAGTTTGCTCATATGGAGCAGCTATCAACAAACATAGAGCTTGGGGGGCATGAGCAGCAGAACCATAGATAAATTCTCTAGGGCACTTAGAGGCTTCCAAACCTCTTCATGTGACAATCTATCTCTCCGGCTTCAGTAGACGGACAAGCCCACAAAGTTTCAGCCTGATTTGACCTTTCCTCCTACAAAAATGTCACCTTCAGTCTGGAGGGTGCTTACGGTACAACGGGGTGGTAACACTGGAGGAAAGAAGCACTACTAGCCCACCTATCCGGATTTTTATGCATGCATCCATATATAGAGTCATTATCAGCTGGAATATCAGTGGTAAGTGTTAATTTCTCTTTGCAAACCTTAACCCTAATTCAGCTACACTTTAGGGAATTTTTGCATGCACAATTATTTCGTATTTTTGTATAAGATTGAGTGTGAGAGTCAGCACTACAATAGAGCATTAGAGAATATCAGTATTTGGGATATTACAATGGTATCAGAGAATGTTCCTTGCCAGTTGTGGGCTTGAACATGAGAAGTAGATGAATACAGAAGAAGACACTTTTGTAACCTATAGGAGAAGGAAGAGTAGGTACACGGAGGAATTTGAGGATATCCAACTAGAAGATACCAACTCAGACATGGACCCGGCATTTGTACACTCTAACAGGGGAAAAGGAATGGGAGAAGATGAGGACATGATGGAGTTTCACAAACTAGTAAGCGCATTGCAAGACCTAGCCAAAGGGAAAAAGGACGTACTTAATGCAATCAATAGATTATTGGTGAAACCAGAACCAGGTAATAGCAATACACCTCTCTCACTGGTAGATAGAGGGTCTACAAGCAATAGTGGGAATCATGCATACACCAATATGCAGAACACACCCCACATATATAACATGATTTTTAGCAGGCCTACTATGCCTCACTTCTTGGCAAATGCAATAGTAGGTCCAATCATGCAGGTGGATCCTAGTGAACCTTTTGGGGCCTATTTGTAGGACTGTAGGGACTTAGGAGATGAATTTCATGTAGCCATGTGTTTCTCGTATTTTTGCAACATGAAGAGTAGGAACATGCCCATAAATTTCAACAAGGGATTCAATCATAATTATGAGTTGTAGAAAACCTTGGGTAGGTTGACCATCCCAAACTTTGATGGGGTTTGCAGAGGTTCAACAAGGATATGGGTTCAGAAGTTGGATACTTATTTCCAACTCAACCCCATGACAGAGACATATGCCATTAAGTTGGATACACTTCACTTATATGGAGAGGCACATGAATGGTGGTACCACAGATTAGTGACATTGGGTCACAACACCATCAACTCCTATTGTGAGTTCACACAGAAGCTCATGGAGAGGTTTGATAGGAAAGACCCAGAGATACACTTCAAAGACTTGGATTAACTCAAGCATATAGGTAGCATCGAGGCCTTCATCTTAGAGTTTCAGAGGGTAGCTATTATGGTGACCAATGTGTTGGAGAATAATATGACTATGTTGCTCACATAGGCCTTGACATGACCACTACGGGGATGGGTGAAACCCTACAAACCCACCGCTTTATACGATACGATTAGCAGAGCCATAGATCTCCAGGATTCAGTCCCGAAGAACTGGTTTCCTCTCAAGACCAACTTCCCAGTTAGAGACAAGGATAGGAAACCTTTTCAGCTGGACATACCGAAGAAAACTTGGCTAGATGATGACACAAGGAAAGACTTGAGACGAAGGAAGTTATGTTTTACTTGTCAGAAGCCATGGGTTCCAGGACACAAGTGCTTAGGAAAGGACAAATCCCACTACATAGAGGTATATTCAGAAAGTGATGGGGAGGACTATGAGCAAGAAATAACAGAGGAATTGTGGGTAGCAGAAGAGGAGTCACTCCAAGGGAATACACCAGAGGGAGTGATTTCTACATTATCCAGGGTACCTGGGTTTCACACTCTCAAGGTCAGAGGAGTAGTATAGGGCCACAAAGTAGGAGTATTGATTGAAGGGGGAGCAACCCACAATTTCATTGATGCAGCATGGGTGGCTAAGAGGGGTATTCTGACGGAGAAGTTTGAGGGATTTACTGTCACAGTATCCAGAAACTCTAGCATGGAGTGAAACTATTGGATTCCAAAACCGATTGTCACATTAGGAAACTACCAGATGACAGATTCATTTTATGTAGTGGATGCGGTATATACACATGTAGTATTAGGAATTCAATGGATTTATTCAATAAGAAAATATACTACAGACTATCGAGCAATGGAAATGGAATTCCAGGGACTAGATGGGAAACAGGTAGTTTTGAAAGGCATGAACACATATCCCCCAAAACCAATCTCTTCACAGAGAATGGAGGCAGTGCTCAGGTAGGATGACATAGAATGCTCAGTTTTCTTTCTGTCGTTGTTCTTTTCTATCACCTTTCTGTCTACCTGATAAAAACTTTGGAAGTTCATAGGATGCACATTGGACCCAGATGAAATCATACAATTTTCATATGCACAGAGGGTGTGAATAAGACCATTCTGTAAGGACCCTATTTGGCCATGATGAATAAGTATGGAAATATTGAAAGTAATTAGAAACCAACATGGAAATGTGTACATCAGACCAATATACAATAGATGCTATGTTTTGAATAAGTGCTTACAAAATTTACTCTAGGTATATAATAATGCCACTGGAAATAATTGAATGGGATAATTTATCCAAGGTATTGATTTATCGACTGCTTATTCTTGAAGTGTATCTATGGATTCACTTGTCAAACCAAGTATAAAATAACAAAAACTGAAAATTACAATAAGTCGCTCTACCACCATTCAAGTGGGCTAAATCATAGATGTTGCAAGTATTACAATGTTATCTGCAATCGAAAGTGTTAACACCATATCTATCCTATAAAGGTAGTAGGTTCTAGGCTCTAGCTTCTATTGATATGCATTATTTGCAATTACAAGATTTAGTTCTAGAAGAAAATGTCAAATGGATTGATACGATCAATGGACTAGTTGATGCTACAAGGGATTTTAGTAGTGAAGAATCAGGGTTTGAGAATTTATTAGTGTATATGTGAAAATATCCTCAAAATTGAGATTTGAATTAATAAATTAAATGCTGCTACAAACTTGCAAATGATATGTCTTTTCCAACCAGCAACCAATATTCAATGACAACAAAATGTTTTAACCTTTAGTTAGATTTGAAATAAGGTCCACATGAGGCTAAAACTAGGGAAGATCTAGGAATTTTACTTATTAATATGAAGTTTTCAACCCTACAAATCAACCTTTTAATTACATTTTAGACCAGATTTAATCTATCATAATACACTTGTAATATAACCAAGGTTCGCCCAACAAGTCACGGGGCACTTAACCAAAAAAAAAATCAGCTAATGTTGTCTGGAAAGTGTGTTCTTGGGGTAATTCCACTAAGAGATGTGGCTCAAAAGTCACATTCCACATGTACTGCGAAGGAAATCAACAATCAATCTATCCAGCACACATTTTCCACCAGAATATCAACTTGCATTTAAATCCTATATTACAATACCGTTGCCTCGTTGGTGTGGAAACTTGTGTTTGTATTTGACAAGATTTCTTTAACCATTGTATTAAAACGAAAACAACACACAAATTTTAAAGTTTAAGATAGAAATATATTAAATACACATATAAATAGGTTTTTACTGGAAATGTGTGGACACTGTTAATACCACCATCCCGTCAAACAATATAAAACAAAAAACAGAGGAAAGAGTCATGTTGTCTTGCTGTATGAATAAAATGCCACTAAATACTCCAGATAAATCTTTGTTATCTATGAATGTTAACTTTCCAACAAATAATATTTAGATATGGAAATATTTGTTCTAACAGAATGCCCTTTGAGGAGCTCATGGAATGCTTTTGTAGCGCACATATAAATACATTTTTGTTGACATATAAAAAAAACTAAAGAAACTGTTTAGGGGAGTAATTTTAGGGATGAAGTTGCAAATCTATGAGCACGGGCTTGTTGTGAGAATCATTGCATATGATGTTTCCATCTTTATTCGTTCTCCCATTGCATCTTCCCCATAGACTTGGGGACCCCAATGGATTTTTCTTGGCCCCTTTTCTATTATATATTTGTCAGCTTTTCTCCTAGCAGCCCTTACAAACTCAACAACCGACATCTTTTCCACGACATCCTCCAACTGTAGAGTTAAATTCAAACCATTAAGAAGCAAAAACCTGAACATGAATTTGTTCTCCTCAGGTTTAGGCTTGGGTTTCTTCTTAGCAAGCACTCCAAGGTATCCCTCATTGCTGCTTCTTTTCCTCTTGGTAGAATATTCTTATATCTTGGACACAAGAAATGGCAAACCATAGAGGGAATATTTTGTTCTTCTATTGCAATGCTTGCCTACACTTAGAATTTACAAGAATTGATGCATGCGATGGGATTTTGTTAGTTTATATAGAGACTACTATGGCTGGGGTCGATGTCTCACTAATTACTCAAATCAATTATGCATGTACAACTCAAGACAACCTTTAGCGTTCCACAATTGCTACAAAGCTTCGCTTAGTATCCTCAAAACAACTCCGAGCAAACAAAAACAGTTTGCTATAGAACATTCGAGCTTCAAACTCCAATAATTAAAGTTTGGTAGGTTCTATCAAGCTTGTATGTGACTGAAGACCAATATATGTAGTGCACCCACAAAGGCAATTGCAATTGATGTTGAGCAAATTCTCCTTAGAGAGGGTATTCTGAGAGACTGAGACTATCAGGTTATGTGAACTTCTATTGAAATCTCAAATGACGCTATTTATTAATCAATTTCTCTGTAAAAAGAGGACAAACCATGCACCACTGTCATTAGAACTGCTTAGTGCAAAAGAACCTCATGATAGTGGGTAACCAAGGGAAAGCTACAAACAATCAACTTTAGTAGTTAAACGTAGGGAAAACCTGTCCAAAATGTAAGCATGGTGCACTACAAAATAGGTGAACATAACACTAGTACTACTTACTACACTGTTCCTAAGAATGCAATGGAAAAATGAGGCAGGATATCTAAAATCCAGGGAAAAGCAGGGAATGGTACAGCAATAACACAACAAAGACAGATAAGTCTGATATTTTTATGTTTCTATACAAACATTGGATATAAAGCATGATTAAGAGGATAGAAATGAAAATAGCAAAGTTATATTATACGACAGGTATAAGCAGGTCATATAAAATATTAATGCCTAGGGAGAATGTAGGAAATGCAAGAACCCTTACCTTATCAATTGCCTTTCGCTAGGTTCATTGGCCCATACCACTTGCAAAGAGTTGTCCTAATAAACGAAAAACCATTGTGTTGGCTTGCAATTAAATTTATAAATTAAATAAATAATCCATTCCTAGACTTATACACAAGTAGTCATTTTGCTAGGCATGGAAAATATCAAAATACTCTATGAAATAAAAAATGGGCATACAATTAAATCAGCTAATGTTGTTTGGAAAGTGTGTTCTTGGGGCGATTTCACCAAGAGATGTGGTTCTGGAGTCACATTCCACATGTCCTATGAAGGAAATCAACAATCCATCTATCTAGCACACATTTTCCACCAGAATATCAACTCGCATTTAAATGCTATATTAAAATACCGTTGCCTCACTGATGTGGAAACTTGTGTTTGTATTTGACAAGATTTATTTAACCATTGTATTTAAACGAAAACAACACACAAATTTTAAAGTTTACGATAGAAATATATTAAATACACATATAAATAGGTTTTTACTGGAAATGTGTGGACATTGTTAATACAACCATCCTATCAAACAATATAAAACAAAAAACAGAGGAAAGAGTCATGTTATCTTACTATATGAATAAAATGTCACTAAATACTCCGGATAAATATTTGTTATCTATGAAATGTTAACTTTCAAGTAAATAATAGCCTGCACGGGTGTGGCTCATTAGCAGTTCAGTTGTTATGAAGTCACCTGTTGTAAATTGGAGGTCACGAGATCAAATCCCACCTGGGTTTACCTATTTCCCATGTCTAGAAAAGGGTGTGGGGCACCTAGGGGTATAGTGGTAGCAGGAACAGATCCCTGGACCCTGTGTCATGCGAGTACCAGCCCAGCTCCAGTTGCCGATTCCCCTAGTTGCTAAAAAAAAAAATTCCAGTAAATAATATTTAGATATGGAAATATTTGTTCTAACATAATGCACTTTGAGGAGCTCATGGAATGCTTTTGTAGCGCACATATTAATACATTTTTTTTACTTATAAGAGAATAATTCAATTTCTTGTTGACTCTAAGACTCACCCCATCAACATGCATTCTACAACCATGTGTCTATATGTCATATAAAGAGAGAGGAAGAGGGAGACCTTTATGAAATAGTGCAAGCCCTTGAGATAGGTAAGGGGGTGAAAGATGGTGCGTCTTCGAAACAAGAGATATTTTCCTCATCACAAAACCGCAGGATTGACGAATTAGTTGAAGCATTCATTGCCACAGTATTCAGAACCAAATCCACCTCTGCTCTCCAATGATCAGAATGCAAATAGCCACCCTGCAAGCATTATCAAAATATAAATAGAGTTTTAGTAAATAGAAATTTCAATTATCTGCAAGGAAATACAAAAAATTAATTTAATCCAAAAAAAATTAAATACACATGAACTGAAAGGAAATATATTGTATAAAAACAACTTTGCAAATTTAACAATACAATTTTTTGCTCAAAATTTATTATGCATTCTTTAAAATATTTCATTTTAAAGTTTGGTGTATGGTGATTTTTATTGGCCCCTTTTGTATTATTTGTTTCTCATCTTTTCTCCTAACAGTCCTTACAAACTAGGCGACCGACATATTTTCAATGGCATCATCCAACTGCAGAGTTAAATTCAAACCATTATGAAGCAAAACCCTGAACATGAATTTGTTCTCCTCAGGTTCAGGCTTGGGTTTCTTCTTAGGAAGCACTCCAAGGTAGCCCTCATTGCTGCTTCTTTTCCTCTTGGTAAAAGATTCTGCCATCTTGGACACAAGAAATGGCAAACCGTAGAGGCAATATTGTGTTCTTCTATCGCAATGCTTGCCTACACTTATAATTTGCAAGAATCGATGCATGTAATGGGATTTTGTTAGTTTATACATAGAATGCTATGGATGGGGTCGATGTCTCACTAATTACTCAAAGCAATTATGCATGTACAACTCAAGACAAGCTCTGGCATTCCACAATTGCTACAAATCTCCGCTCAACAGCCTCAAAACCACTCTGAGCAAACAAAAATAGTTTGCTATAGAACATTCGGGCTTCAAACCCCAAAAAGATGCCATTATCAAAGAAAAACTAACAACCATACTATTAAAAACATTCACAGTCTAGATTTGAACTGTCAATTCATGGGAATTTTGACATGATACCCAAAAGGAATGGACAAAACTAGAAACAAACCCACATTTTCCAGACATGCCAACTAGATAAATACCCACAAAATCATATGAATCAAATCCATATTTTATGGTGAGGATATGAACTTTCTTACCATGATCATAAGCCGTGATGTTTGCACAAATCAGAAGCACCGTCGAGAAACTAAAATAAGAAGCCTCTTCATTTTTCCCATTCAAAGCATACCCTACAATCATATAGCTCCACATTCCCTTCCTCCTTTTCCTCGATAACTGTTGATTTTATTTCTCACATTGAATTTCCCAAGTTCACCTAGATAGCTTGTGCTTCATGCTTGCAAGGAGATTTGAGCCATTTCATCTCCACCACATCCACAACAACGAAAAAAACCATGAATCAAATAAAAACACAATAGGTAATCAAGAAAAACATAGAAGGAAACAAACGTGAAGGTCTAAACATTAATGCCATTCTGGAGGTGGGGCAGGTGGTTCTAGAAGCATGGGCTCACATGCGAAGGGAGTGGATGATGAACTAATAGGAAAAGTCCTTCTCTCACCCTTCCTGTAAAAAAAACATCATAGCCTGTTCCAGATCCTTCAGTGAACGTTTGAAATCAAAAACCCCCAAATGGGAGCTGGAGCAGATCCTGCGCGAGTGTTTTTGAATGCTAATGAGCTAGTGCACGGGTGTTTTTGAATTCTGTTTTTTTTGTTTGATTATTTGCATATTTTATATTTGATGTTTTGTTTTGTTTTTTTATTTTTTTTATTTATCTTTTGTTTAGTTTATTTTGGGTTTTTTATTTGCATATTTTATATTTTGTTGCATTTTAAATTAATTATAGTTAAACAACTCTATGTTTTTAATTTAGAGTACGTTAATTTAATTTAATTTAATTTAACTAGGATTTTGTCATAATTTGTATTGGTTGCATTGCTTATAGTGAGATCCTATAGATAAGTCCCTTCAAGGACGAACACGATGATGATGATGATGACGGTGATCATGATGACGATGATCATGATGACAATGAAGACGACGAAGATGATGGTGATGATGACAACAACGATGATGATCATCATCATCCTTGTCATCATCATCACCATCACCATCGTCTTCTTTGTCTTCATCAATATCATCATCTTCATCTTCATAATCATCATCAATGCCGTCATCATCATCATCATCATGATCTTCTTCATCATCGTCATCATGATATTCTTCATCATCATCATCTTCCTTATCATCATCATCATCATCATAATCATCATCTTCATCATCAATGTCTTCGTTATCACCATCATCATCATCATACTCGTCGTCATCATCATCAACATCTTCATCTTCATCTTCATCATCATATTCATCATCAACATCATCGTCATCCCATTCATCGACATCTCCATTATCATGATCATCATCTTCTTCATCATCATCATCATCATCATTTTCATTATCATCGTCATCATCTTCATCATCATCATCATATTCGTCATCATCATCATCATCATCATCATATTCGTCATCATCATCATCATCATCATCATATTCATCATCATCATCATCATCATCATCATATTCGTCATCATCATCATCATCATCATCTTCATCATCACAACTTTAGGGGGAGCTCAGTGAATGGAGACGTCTACATGATAGGGGGAGCAACCACTTGAGTGAAAAATTAAGGATTGCTCCTAACACCCATTCCAAGGACTAACAATTCAATATGATCCGAGGAAGTAGTAAAAAAGAAAATACAACCTTTTGGGGCCTGTGAAGCCTCCTGTTCTTAGATTTGTGCACATGAAGAATCAAGATTTATGGACCTAGTCCAATTTCTTAAAAGAGGAAGATCCAAACTGAGCAGTTTGGTAGTTCCATAAAGTGCATTCTTTATAGGAGTGAATAATCACTCATAACCATTTTGTTATAATTTTGGTGAAGCTTAGAAAAAATTAGTGAATACCAAAGTAAAGATCTTTTCATCACATCTTCATCATCATCATCGTCATCGTCGTCGTCGTCATCTCCCTCTTCCTAATCAACATCTACGGTCGATCCGCAGAAAGTATTAGGGGCTGCAAAGATCTACGATCGGAACAAGATGTTGGGTAAATCAACGGGTGAGAAGCATTCCATGATCAGAAGTTGCTCACTCGTTCATATGAAAAAGGTTTAGCAGAATGTTAAAGTTCTCAAGGTTGAGCGGTCCTGATGAAGGTAGTTTAGAGATCGACAGTTGATATTGATCTCCCCAAATCAAGCTGTACAAGTTGATAGTGTTGATCTCCCCTATTATGTCTCCCCTCCTCACTCGCCTCACCTTTTGGCTCGAGTCCTCTTCTTCTTCCTCCTCTCCCTTCTGTGGGCTCTCTAATCTACGCCCTAAGCGCCCTCGAAACAAAGAATGATCTCTGAAAGTCTCCAGACACGTTAGAGACTATCCATAATCCACCTAAAATTGGGGATTTTGTTTGATCACTTTGAACTGAGCATCTAGGGAGGACATGATTCAATTCTAAAAATAGTTGTTGAATTTAGGGTTGATAAAAAAAGTTGCTTCCTGAAAGCATTAGGTTTACATTCTGGGGTTTTTCTTTTAGGTAGGCGCACCGAAGGATACTTTTTTCAATGTGTTTGAATAATAATTATATGCACCGAGTTTTGAAAAGAGAAATGAGAATCCCTATCAATCCCTCTCATTTGACATCTATATGTTATTAGACTCAAGACTAAAAGTTTGAAAGATAAATTTTCAAGTCTTCTAATACTTAGGTTTATTATGGTGAAGACGATGCTTAGGGATTAGGTGGAGTTTGAAATTAAATGGCTAGTTACTTATGAACTGTGCCCATATGCACAAACATATCAATTAGCTCTGTGATGGTGTTTATAACTTTTTTTTTGCCACTAATGGAAATGTGGATCCTAAAAAACTTATTTAGCTGCAAAGATAATAATACAATGGTTTTAATAGCATGTAGAAAAATTCATTTCAAAACAGGTAAGGTAAAATGTCATGGAAAAGTTATTCTTCCAATTTTTTACTTCTATGTTGTTTATTTAAACCATTGGTTATGGCAATGATCAAGTGGTCACAACAAGGATCAACAATTTTAAATCTCCCAGGGATGTGCAATGTTAGAAGTACACTAGTTAGTTTTAGGTGGATACGTTGGCACTGGACAAAGATCATCCTTTTAGTTTGTTATTATTGTTAGGGATTTGATGCCTAATCTCTTTTGGCCTTGTAACATAGCAGTTCTAATAGTGTATCTCTTCTAAAAACAATTCTAGTCAGAAATAAGCTTTAGTACCCCATGAGCCTACTTTCACCCCTAATTTCATATTATGCATTCAAATAAGGTTGCGAGTAGTTCTCAACTACTCTAATCATTTTAGCATGATAGGAAACAAACATTTCCTTCAAAATATAAATAGGCCAAAGAACATGCAATACAAAAAACCAATACTCCTAATTGTTATGGCTATGTTCACATTAACAAAACAAGTGCATCAATCTCTTTCTAAATGGGCTTTTCCCCAATCTCATCTTCCATCACCATTACATGTTCTTCATTCTCAACCTTTATTTTAGTCTCTCCTCCTTTATACTAACTCTTGAGTAATCCCCATAAAAAGAATATGGAAGTGATCATATGTACATGGTTTACCTCACTAATTCCATGTAAATGTTGAATCACTTGGGATTTCTTCTTATTGTCATTTTTTTTCATATACAATGTTTTTAATAAATAATGATTTTTTTTAGCACTTAATTTTTCAAATGAAAAGAATGATTTATTTTTAAATGTCAGCATTGAAGGGTTAAATTTCTCACATTCCTTCAAAGTAAAATGAGACATGCCCTTCAAATTTGATCCTTGGCAACTCTAGAGCCATTCAACCTGGTAAAGATGGTGTCTTAGTTAGGTCTGGTACAGAAAGGATGTCCTAATCACGTACGAGCAGACCAAAAATCATATCCTTCGATGCCATTTGTGACACGCCTTACGTGAAGATCATGTCCAAAGCATCACCGATTCACCAACCTTCCCGACTCCAGATATTTGGCACGTGGCTTGCATAGAAAACATCAGGAGATCATGAAGTTCAAATCTTTGAAGCAACGAACCTGGCCTCTACACGAAGCAGAGGGATACGGCTAGCCAAAACTGTTCTGAACACCACTATCAATGTAAGTGAAAAGGAAAAGAATGTCAGGTCCAAACACCGCAATCCATGTGGACAACAATGCAACATATTCAAAGGAGGCAGCATGACTGGATTCTCACCAAAAAATAGAGATCCCTACCCACATCCACTCATGCTGCCATTATGCTGACCAAGCATCTCTGTATCCATGTTCATCTTCATCACCCTATATAAACACCACCTTCGCAGGCCGATTAAGATGCATAAGATGAATCAGTAATTAGAGACAATGCTCAAAGTGTTATTCTACTAAGAGGTGGCTAAGAGATTCTAAGAATTCTGAAAGAGTTGAAATGGTGATACGATTTGAGAAGCTTGTTAGTCTTAGGGTGTTGATGGTTGGTGCGCTTGATTCCACGCTCATCTGTCGCCCTGGTTTTTCATACCAGGAAAGCACCAACCATCAAGGCCTGGATGTGAAGCACTTTGAATTTTTCTGGATAGTTGTACCTCCGGCTGCACGGTGCCTGGATTTTCCTATCCCAAGAGTGTCTCCTAGAAACCCTTGAAGAAATCACAGCTTCTAAAGTCTCGGTATTCGTTCTCACATTGCATCTTCCACATAGACTTGGGGACCCCAGTGGATTTTTCTTGGCCCCTGAACACTAATTTATTTTCCTCAATGTTAGGCTTGGGTTTCTTCTTAGCAAGCACTCCAAGGTAGCCCTCATTGCTGCTTCTTTTCCTCCTGGTAGAATATTCTTCCATCTTGGACACAAGAAATGGCAAACCGCAGAGGGAATATTGTGTTCTTCTATCGCAACGCTTTCCTACACTTAGAATTTGCAAGAATTGATGCATGTAATGGGATTTCGTTAGTTTACATAGAGACTGCTATGGCTGGTGTCGATGTATCACTAATTAATCAAAGCAATTATGCATGTACAACTTAAGACAAGATCTGGATGCAAAAATGGCTAGGTAGCCTAAAAAATATGCCCACCCTAAATTATGGGTTAGAGTAAATGCCCGTAGCACATGGGGGTATTGTAGATTGGTCTTCGGCCTACCTGACCATGTCTTCAGATTGTCTTGGTAGTGGATGAAGAAAAAGTTATGGACCTGCCAAAAGGGTGTTTTAGGAAGATTAGTCCAAATTGGGAAATTTGTCTAAGTATGGAATTGGTGTTAGAATCAACACATGCAAGTGTCAATAATAAAACATACATCTTATTACATACAATTTGGATACAATTATTACATCTTATATAATGTAACAATTTGGATACTGAGAAATAATATAAAAAGATAAAGGGCCACAATGAACTTATTTTAAGTCAAATTTTTCCATGAAAAGGGATAGGAATAGAACTGTTGAAAAGACAAGTTGACCTCATGAACATTTGTGTCAAACAACTATCATAAAATGTGCTTTCAAGTGAGAAGAAAAAACACTTTCTAAAGCATCAATTTTTCCTCACAAAAGGTTGAGGAAACAACAAGTTGAAAGTGACTCAAAATGGTAGTTAAGATGGTGAATTGGAGGTACCATTCAACCTTTTTATTTATTAAATGCAAATAGCATAAATCTTTTCTAAGCAATAGAAAAAATGCATTAGGCAACCTGCATGCAAAAAAAAGTTTTTTATTTGTTGTTTATTTTCTATAAAAATAGCAACTAGGTGGACTTGGTTTAATGGAAATGGAGTTCTATATATTCAAATTGGTAATGCGGAAGAGGGTTTAGACAATTATTTTTGGGAGAAATGCTGATAGAAACAAAACATTTCTTCATTCTCCATCCACCATACCTTGAATACTACCTCATTTGTTGGCGAGGAGACCATTGGAAACCTTACATGTCAGTCACTATAATGAAAACAACCTCTCAGTAGCATGTGCTAGAATCATATATGTTTTATGCTAGCTCTTTGTTCATTGGATACTAAATATTTAACAACTGGTACAACTGGATACTAAATATTCATCAATGCATCATTAACAAAGGAGCATCCACATGTCTAATGTCAATACATATTTGGAATAATTTTTATTCCTTTGAATTGACCCCATCCCTCATGATGTTATGTGTGTATGATGACTGACCTTCTCAACTACAAGGATTTCTCTAAAACATTTCCATAGAACTTATCAGTAAGACAATCATGTTAGATATTTAGGTTGTAGATGCCTAAATAGACTAAAAACTCCTCATTGGTCATAACTACATGAACACTATGAAAGTGGTTTATTCCACTATCTCTATAAATATAATGTCCCCTCATAACAGGAATATTGTTACGCTTGATAAACTTACATACCATGATCCCAAGGCTACTACTAGTCCAAAGAATGTTTTGCGTATGGTTGAGGGAAATCTTTACATGCCTTATTTCACTAGAGTTGTCCCTAAAATATTCTAAGAGACCTCTCTAATCATAAATTTTATAGAGGCTCCCCCTCTTACCACCCAAGAGGATTTTTAGAGTTATGTATACCTTTGAAAATACCCCTACTCAATAGTATAGTTCCCTGCATCCTTCCCCTATGGAAAGAGACATGTTCATGGTATTGCCTATTCATTAAGTACATTCCCTCTTTCCTCCTCCAATGATCGCTCAAAGCCGTATGTTTTCTACTCTTAACCTCCAAGGGTTGACTTTATGTCACCCTATTTGGTACCTTACCCCACCAAACCCCCAACCCACCCATTGAGTCATTTTAACCCCCATTCAACCAATTGGTACTTCTCATACCCCACCACCTATGGTTATGAAAGAGACCCCAATTCTAGTTAGCCTCTTCCAAAAAGCAAGATTAAGGTGGAAATACAAATCATTACAGTTTATTTTTCCCCAAACACGGTCATTTTTGCACCTTCCATGGTACCTCCTTAGGCTCCTACACCATGTGACATCTACAATATACTCTATCAAACCACCCATAAGTGTCCAAAGTTGTTTATTATGTGTTTCCATATCCATGTTCAAGAAGGAGAAAACCAATACAAACACTCATATGGTTCATATTGCTCTTCCTAATGCTACCAAACATTATAATTTGACATTGCATACCAACCACCCATGTGAATTATGCGACATATATGGACACTATTAACACCATTTTATGAACCTCCAATTGTTTTATGCAACCTTGGTTAAAATAATCTTAGGTACTTAGAACCTTAGGTCATAATAATTGAAGAGTTCCCTCCACCTAACCAACCAAATGAAGGCATTATATCCATCTATTCCATTTCTTCATCAGGATCATCATCCTCTTCATTTTTCTAATCACCCACCATGGTGATGAAACCCCCTTGATCTTTATACTCATATCTTTCAAATTGATTAAAAATTCATCGAATCTATCAACAACCCTAACTATCCATGGGGTGATTTTCATCGTCGATATTACTTCCTCCCACAAGAATCCCTTTCATTAGATGAGTCTTTGAGCTAGTTCTCTATCGAATTGAAAGATTGTATTCTTCCAGGACATGTTGTTGGTTCATATTTTTTATTTTTTTTCCACATGCCTTTGAGGAAGGGAATACGACTAACATGTATCCCACTATTAAACTGAACATTTCGGTTAAGACTAATGTTATAAAAAATATTTTACTTGGTGCTTCCTGCACCTTTGAGGAGATTGCAACCCATAAATCTTTCTTTCAAGAATCTTGTGACATAACCATGGCAAAGCAAGTGAGATACCAAATTGGTGTATGAGGCTCCTTGTTTGTTGGATAAGGGACATATTGACTACTAAAATCTATACAAGAGAGAGGCCTCATACTCTATCATTTAAGAGAGAGACCTCATACTCCATAATTTAAGGGGCTATCTATTCCAAGCTACTTGAGTATAAGAATAATAACAATGAATAATAACAAATAAGTTAATTTTTAAAATCATGACTAAGCAAATAACAAGCAAGTGAGATACTAAATTGGTGTATGAGGCTCCTTATTTGTTGGATAAGAGACATATTGACTACTAAAATCTATACAAGGGAGAGGCCTCACACTCCATATTTTAAGGGGCTATCTATTCCAAGCTACTTAAGTGTAAGAATAATAACAAATAAGTTAATTTTTAAAATCACTACTAAGCAAATAACAAGCAAGTGAGATACTAAATTGGTGTATGAGAGTCCTTGTTTGTTGGATAAGGGACATATTGACTACTAAAATCTATACAAGAGAGAGGCCTCATACTCCATATTGTAAGGGGCTATCTATTCCAAGCTACTTGAGTATAAGAATAATAACAAATAAGTTAATTTTTAAAATCACGACTAAGCAAATAACAAGCAAGGTACTAAATTGGTGTATGAAACTCCTTGTTTGTTGGATAAGGGACATATTGACTACTAAAATCTATACAAGAGAGAGGCCTCGTACTCCATATTTTAAGAGAGAGGCCTCATACTCCATATTTTAAGGGGCTATAGATTCCAAGCTACTTAAGTATAAGAATAATAATAATGAATAATAACAATAAATTAATTTTTAAAATCACTACTAAGCAAATAAGACACTCAATTAATTAGTGTATGACACTTAATTAATTAGTGTATGAAGCCACCTCTTTGTGAAAAATGGGACTTCCTCAACAATTTGAGGACTAAAACTTATGCTTCACAATAGAGAATGACATAATAATATATCATAAAAGTGACTGATAATAAAAAATAAAGAGTAAACAACTTTTATAAAAAAAGAATAGACAATTTATATTTATAGAAATCCCAGTGGCTGACAGAGAATTAAAAAAAAGAGAGGCAACTTCTATTTATAGAAAGCCCAGCCGACTAATAGAAATATAGTTGTTTGAAAGTTTACATCGTTTATATAGTGCCTACTTCTATTTATAGAAAGCCCAGCCGACTAAGAACAATAGAAATATAGTTGTTTGAAAGTTTACGTCGTTTAAAATATATATATATAGTGCAAGAAACCAATACATCAAAATAAGGATCTATAAGGATTTATTCAATAAGGAATAATTTTCCTTGGCTGTCTCTGTGTCTATATAAGAATCTATAAGGATTTATTCAATAATTTTCTTTGGCTATCTCTGTGTCTATATAATAGGATTTCCTGGCTATCTCTGTGTCTATATAGAATATATCTGGGCATCCTCAGGTTGTAATTGGGAAGATAAGAGAAGTATAATGTCGTCATCTTTTTATATCTCAAAAGTCGCTGGAGAAGGTGATTCATCAATGTCTTTGACTGATAATTCCAATAAAGAAATAATATTTCGCTATGGCCATCCTACTTTGAGGCCTCTCCGATCCCGGGAAACCCTAGAACTTCCCGAAGAAATCAATGTAGATGGTTTCCATTATGCGGTTTCATGCAAGAAGGGTTCCAGCTCGAGTAAAAAATTAATGGAGGACACTCACAAGGCTATGACTGCCACTATTGTTCTTCCAGCTGAAAATTCTATTTCTAATTTCAGGGAGGTGAAGGCCTCATTTTTTGGTGTATTTGATGGTCATGGCGGTAGTTGGAAAGCAGCAGATTTTGCAGCTGTAAATATTGGACACAATATTTTAGACGCCTTAGTTCAGGCAATGGAAGAACAATCAGACAAAGATGATCTTCTTAATAAGAAGAATCTTGAGCAGGCAGTTAGAGCTGGGTATTTGAAAACAGATGACGAGTTTCTGAAGCAGAGGGTTTCAGGTGGGAGTACTTGTGTAACTGCTCTCATTATAGATGGAAACCTAGTGGTTTCCAATGCTGGAGATTCACGAGCAGTTCTTTGTATAAAAAGTAGGGATAGTGATGGCGGTGAAGCCCAAGAGCTGACAATTGATCACAAACCCGGCAGGGAGGATGAGAGGAAACGCATAGAGGAATTGGGTGGATCTGTGACTCATTGGGGAGGAGTTTGGCGAGTTGGAACGATGGCTGTATCCAGGGCAATAGGTGATGGCTTTATCAAAAAATTTATATCAGCTGAACCAGAGACCAGAATCATTGAAATAAAATGCGATTGTGAGTTTATAATTCTGGCATCAGATGGGTTGTGGGATGTTGTGAGTAATCAAGAGGCCGTGGATATTGCGAGGCCTTTTGTGTGGCAAGACGAAAATGGTGGAGGAGGTGTTCTATTAGGTGCTTGCAAAAAACTTGTAGAAGTAGCCATTGACAGAAAATCTAAAGATGATATAACTGTGATGATAGTACGGCTCCATGGATTTTGGAGGCATGGAAAAAAACATAAAGAGTGAACGAACACACTCTGCACGCTTGTATTGAGTATATCTATATAAATGTCTGTTATTTTATTTAATCTTTGTACCCTTTATGTAGAATTTGTTTTACAGCTATATAAATGTTTGTTATTATACCTGCAGAAGGCTCGTATATTGTATTCGATATGCAGTCAACCGCATCTTAATTTTACCTTTGATCATAAATTTCTTACTCTTTCCTAGTGTATATTGTATTCGATATGCAGTCAACCGCATCTTAATTTTACCTTTGATCATAAATTTCTTACTCTTTCCTAGTTCTAGTCTTAGTTCTAGTCTTAATTTTACCTTTGATCATAAATTTCTAACTCTTTCCTAGTTCTAGTTTTATATTGTGGGCTTATTTTTTTTATTTTCTTAAAATTTTAAAATTAATTTATGTAAGATACTATTGGTTCATCACATCAATCCGAAGACCTATCCCAAGTTTTTAGCTTTTGGATAGCTTGGTTTATAACAAGCCTTTAGTATTTAATGCATTGGCAGTGGCATCCTTGGTCGCCAGGGTGGAGTGCCTCCACCCCTGCATCGACACTATACCATTATTGTGATATTACTAACCTGTTAGATGAATTGAATTCTATTCAGGATATCAGTCACAAATTCAATGCACTTGACGGTCATCGATTACCAATTCACCGCCTGTTCAAAGCATTTGACCCTCACCGATTCACCAATTCACCGCCTTTTCAATGCACTTGACATACTTTGGGCTTCTTTGCTTCCAGTTTCTTGGCCTTCTTTGCTTAAAGAACACCTTCTGCTGCTTCTAGAACAAGTTCTCTTTACACATTTTTTCAACAAAACGCGAGCCAACACTGGGTATATAATGGAGAACATGTCTATGATTCCATTGATTTAATAGATATATCTTCTTGGACTATGTATTTAAGGTAAATAAGACCTAAATTATTGCATTTTACAAGTTGTCGTGTAATATGTAAATATATCTAGAATCTCAGCTAGTGCAGATTTGAAAGTAAGCAAAGTTATGTGCCAAACTTCAATCTACTCAGTGTGATATAGTACTTTGCTAAAAATATTCAGTACACATGCTTAGAATCTTTGATTCCTTCACAAAATTATTCACTGGTCCCGGACCAAATATTTGTATGAACTTGCTTTACACGGTTTGCATATGCTTCTGCCATTGAACAGGCACAGGTCTTGGTTATGATGCAAGATGTATGAGCAGTGAAATATCAGAATCAGAAGTTGAATAAGGTAACTTTATCAGCAAACTTCAAATGTGTTTTCAGTTTTTTATCCTGGACATGAGTGGACATGATCACTACTGTTATTTTATTACATTCAGTCCACCACGCCTACGAGTTTATGTGAATTTCATAATCAATTTTTTTCTTAGCAGTAGCTATAATAATATAGCTTCCATTTATTTTGCAAAATAACTTTAAACCTTCCTACACAGGAAATATGCAGTATGCCATGAAACATGCGCGAAACATGCACATATGATATTTCCCATCTTTATCAGGACACAGATAAAACATACATAGATGCTATTTCCCGGAATTGTCTTTGAAATTTCGACGTGGGGACTTGAGGCAGTTATTAGGGTTATCAACTCTGATAGCGTTGCGTATGAGTCAATGCATCATGAATATTCTGTTGCAAGCATTGTTGCTGCAAACAGGAACCTGAAAGAATTTTTGTATCATAATTGTGTTTCTCCTTTGAATGATGCTGCTCTTACCGTGATTATACAGAACTGTAGAAACCTGGAGAAGCTTTGGTTGTCGGCTTCGACTTTGACGGAGTCGGCTCTGTTGTGTGTAATGGAATGCAAGTCTCTAAAATCCCTTGCACTCGATGGCTTCAGTAGCGAGAGGCAAGGGTTGCCTGCAATTGGTTTGTGTGGGGTCCGATTGAAGGAATTATCGTTATCTTTTGCGAAGAAGTTCAGAGATGTAGAATTGGAAACTATGATGTATTCCAACAAACAGCTCGAGAGAATACATCTAAAATACTGTTCAGGACCATCTTCAAAAGGGTTCTCAATAATCAGTCTCTGTTCTAATCTGCAATTCTTGGATCTCAGTTTTACAGATGTAGATGACTTAAGCTTGGCTGCTATAGCAGATGGTGCCAAAATGCTGAGGCATTTAAGCTTCGTTAAATGCACCGCTGTTACTAGTATGAAGATCTTGTCGAATTTTAGGGCTTTGGAGTATCTAAACGTCGATCAATGCCATTTTGTCACCAACGAGGGACTTCGCTCTCTTGCTGTTAGCTGCAGTAAGTTATCTCACCTAAATTTAGCATCAACAAGAATAACAGATGATGGCTTAGTGCATCTTGTATCTTGCACTATGTTACGAACATTGGAAATTCCTTCTTGCAGAGGGGTCCAAGGCCCTGGTTTGGTTGCAATTGCATTATCCTGTAATTAATTTCAGTACTTGGTCATAAGTTATCAATTCAATTGCACAACAGTGTTGCCGGGTACAACTGGAAATGGATTACTTGGATGCCTTTGCACTTTGGTAAGTATATGCATCTGATAGCAGAAGGTAAAAGATGCAGAGGGAATTTTTTTTTTCTGTTTAGAGGCCGACACGGGACAGAAAATATTAAAAAGGATTGCAAAATCTGATTCATATTACCGTTTACAATATGAATGGATGACGCAGCTTTACTTCCATGTTAATTCCACCCATTCGGCTCTGAAAAACCCCAGAGCCGAATATTTGGGAAGCGATATTTTCAAAAAGAGGTACAATGCACAAAACATGAATTAATACAAAAATATATACTCTTAGATGTTATGTATCATGCTCATAAAAATGTGTAGCCGAGTATAAATATGTACGTTATTGGGCTTCTCATTTCAAATTTTGATTTTTTTTGTGTGTTTCTGTCATGACAAAGGAATGGATATCCTAGGACAAGATAAAAAAACCAAGCCCGTGGAAGTGGCACCACATATCATCAAGATTGTTCTAAATAATGAAGAACAACACATTGAGCCCAAGACTACTACGGAAGAAGTTGCTTCATGAGACCACACAATTTTTTAACATAAAACATATACATGTACTTAACTCACATGGATGTCAACAACATCAACCAAGGAAATGGTGTAACAGGAATGTTTGTCAACAATCCTTCCATTATTAGTGTTGGAATTCACAAACGGGCTTGAAGGTTTAATAAAAATTGATGCCTGTAGATAAATAAAAAATTATCAAAATAAAAAATAAAAAATAAAAAACAAAACTTAAAAGGGTTGTCATTCTTGTATCTACAAAGGACATTTAACAGATAAACCAAGAATAACAAAATTACTAACAAAAACTACAAAGAAAATCAAAATACTGTAAATTTAACGAAACTGTCATACCAATCTAAGTACAGAGACCAGAAACACATAAAAAAACTCACCAGAAACTGGTTTTGGGATCCATAGTAAGATGATGAACCATTCAACACACAGTGATGCATAACCTCAGAGAACTAGTTCCTGCTGTAGTTTATGAAAAACTAAAGGCCTTTGAACGGATATTATGATATATGGTCTATACCAGCGTAATGCCAATTACTTTGTTGTTGGTTAGCAACAACAACAACATTAATGCCAAAAATAATGTCAAAATTTTATGAAGCCAAAAACAATATAAAAAATGTATGAAATCCGTACCTTCATCTGCAAATGTCTCCAAGCAAAAAGGCCTATCAATTTCACTATAAAAGTATATGCAATGGCCTAGTTCCAAGCATGGCTTCCCAGTCGCTAATGGTATGGACCGTTCCTTCTTGCTGCGTTACCTCTTCTGGGCGTGAATGGCAGTGTGTTTCTTCTCTTTCTTCCTGCAACTCGATTGAATTCTCCGCCATGCTGCATTATTCATGGAGAACTGAGCGCTCACTTTGTCTGCATTGATCATGGAGAACTGAGCGCTCACTTTGTCAAGTATGCCTGCTTGTCCACATTCTCTCCAACCTGCTGCCTATCTTCCATTTTCCACCTGCATGCCTTGCAGATTAGTTAATGCTTGGAGACTTGTAGCAGACCTAATATAGACAAGGTAGGCCTAACAAATCTGCATGGCACGCAAGTGGCAAAAAGCAGATAGACACCAGGTTGTGGAGAACGTGGACATGCCTCGCAAAGCGGTAAAGTGGAAGCGCAGTTCTCCATGATATTGTTGTTCATTTTGGATTGAAGTTTTAATGACTATTTTAACAAGTATTTTCAATGTGACCAAAACCAATCACTCTCTTCTAATTTGTTCACCAAAACCAAAGCTATAGTTTAGTTGAATTAGAAAAACTAAAAAATAATAATCAAGAAATTGCCAATGCAGACAACCAATTGAGAAATTTAGAAGACAGTTTTGCAACGTTTCAATAGAGACTTGCACAATAAATTTGCTTCTGGCTCAACTCCAACGAGCAAAACATTCGGTGACTAAAAATTAATAACAATAGCACAATAATAACAATTGTGAATCACGAAGTGGCTCACCTCTAACCAGCGAACAGTGAGTGAATGGAACGAAAAATTCAAAACTAAGGAAACATAAAAAAATAAACAGGAAATGTGAAATACAATAGTTCGGAATCCAGAATTCTTGGCAGGCCTAAGAGACTCCAGCTTTACTAGCTTTGTTTGGGACATCCTTGTTTTACTGGAATTTATTCTGATTGGCTTTGCATTTGACCAATCTCTAAATGTATTATGGTTTCTTTGGAGCAGTTTTTGCCATACACGATTTTTGTTAATTGAACTTTGTAAATGTAGACGTGAAGTTTGAGTCTGACTCTTCTGCTCACTTAAGAATTTAGGTGAAAGCAATATATATTAGTGTTGATAATACCAATTATAAAACATATCAGAGTTTTGTTAATATTTTTGGAATTTTTTATTTTATTTTAGAATATATGATCATTTTGTTACTATCTCATGTGTGCATTGAATATATTTTTATTACTGAAATGTAGAATTATTTAATGGATTTTTTTTGTTGTTTCAAATTCATACCAAGACAAATGCAAATAGATTGATTGATGTGTGTGAAAAAAAAAAATTATGGCCTGATCATTATGACTGATAGAAGTTGACACCTTTATACGAGATGTCCGTGACTAAGATAGGAAAAGTAAACGTACAAACATGTCAAAGTAATAAAACAACATTCAAGTAAATCATCATCATTAGACAGGAGAACACATAGAAGAAAACAACTTACGACACTTAGGTCCAGTATACAACCAAGTTTTATTCCGCATAAGTTTTAATGATGTCCTTGAATTTAGTATTTTATTAGCCTACAATTTATTTATTAGGTTGACTTAGCTCTGTATGTCAAGGGGTAGAGTGGTGGGGTTTTGTCCCTTGAGGGACCACTCGGAAAGGTAAGGATTCCTAATGCTAAGGGGATTACTTACTTCATTATGAACTAATGCATGATCTTATTTCTCTTGTGCAAGTTGATTTGTCGGTGAACTTTTTCCTATGATCGTAGTGACAAAAACATCCTAAATCGACAACAAACTATATGGACACTACACTATTCCTGTGCATGACTATGTGAAAAAGAGGACTAAAGTCCTAGACCTAAACTTTACCTAAATCCTATGGTAATAAGGTTTATGAGATTATATTTATGCATGCTTATAAACTTCATTATATAAACTATATGTTAAGGTTTGAAACCTTAGATTGTAATATATGCTTTGAACTATATGGTAATGGGTTTATGTTTATGGCATAATCTATATGTCATCGAAACTTTGTAATAGCATGAAGTTGGAGGGTTTAAGACTTATGCGATAGTGTTGGGTATGCAATGGTGGGTACGACGTGAACCAAACTATAGCACTGTGGGTTTTGATTTAAATGATAATGGTGGACAAGGTGAGGAATTTATTGCACCTTGGGAAGCGTAGGAAAAATTCCACAAGCGTTATGTAGGTTTTGTATGTGATTCATTTGGTTGTTTGCATTATGGTGGAGGTGAGGGTGGTCTCGTGCTCCTGGTGCAAGCTACGCTACCAGTAAGATTTCTCGCTCTCTCGATAGGTAAGTGATAACATTAGTATGTACATTGAAATGTTGGTTTGGTAATGGTTTTGAATGCATACTTTTGATGGCATTCTCTTTTTCTGTGTGAGTGACAGAGTGTGGTTCTCTGAGTGGCTTGAGAAGGAAAATTACTAATTTCCTAGGCTGGGGGTGGGAGATTNACATTAGAATGGAATAAATATTTAATAAAGGAGATAAATAAATAAATACAAGGGAAAATCAAAGTGGCAATTGATCATGAAGACACATGGAGAATGTGGGACACGCACAAGCTAAGAATTTGGTGCCACATGGAATCCTCCTCTTGCAATTTAGAATCCATGGGAATCCTAAAGGTTATTGGATGATTTAGAAGGCTAATACACTTGGCCATATACATCATAGGTCGAATTTTGAAAGAGATGCAACTTACCTAGGAGAGGAAGAGTCATTTTAGAGCTAGTGGGACATTTGGACTATATTCCCTACCTCTATGACAACAATAATGAAGATGTTGACACCTATGCCACAAATTAGATCTGAAGGCTAACATCTGACATGTCATGTTGAAATATAGCATCCAAGATATATCTCATGTGATTTTGGGAAGCTCAATGGGTTCCTACTCAAACTGGGGGAAGATGGAAGGCTAGGAAAGGGAGAACACATGGAAAATCATGAGCACACACCCAAAAATCAAATTGGCTTGATTTTGTTGATATATTGGGAACCTTAGAAGGATAAGGATGTTTATAAACTACAATAATCAACCAAGATATTGGCTTTTGATAATTTGTGAATTGTGAGAGCTAGTGGATGACTAGTTTTCTTGCCTTAGCCAATTTTGAGGGTGAAAGATTCACATCCAAGTTGGTGTTTGGAGAGGCCACTCAGGTATTTCATGGAGCTTTAATGGAGAATTATTTGCAGGTTTAAGGTATAGTTAAGCTTATGTATTCTTCTATGGCAACACTTTCTCTCAACCATTTCCTGTTTTATGGCATATTCTTGCTCATGGAGGGATTGCGCTTTAGGTGAGTTAGTGATCTCTTTGGGGAAGCTTCTAATGCTCCATTATTTTATTTTATAATGTAAATTCCCTGTATTTCAAGTTCATAATATTCTCCGGTATAAATGCCAAAATATTTCATGTAAAAATGTTAAATAATGAAGAAATAGTGTCATTTCCCCACTATCGTGTCGTGCACCATTGTAATGCTAATGAATTCGAATTGGGAGAATATTTTCATTGTCCATTACTGATTTTAATAATCTCAAAATGATATTTTATTCATTCTCAGAAATTCCCACGTCAAAATATCAAATGGTTGTATGGAAAAGTGATTATTAATGAGCAAACAATGACCATTTCTCCACTAGATTGATGTATGCTATGATAATGCTGATTATTTCAAATGGAAGAATGTCTATATGATAATTTTTTTATGAATCTACTATCATTAATGTGCATTACAAGTTTCATGTTCAATATTTAAGCATCAGAAGCTATTTTACTCAATTTAATTGCATTGGGAGAAGATTTGGTATCTTTTCCCCAAGGGTCGAAATTGTGATTTGAGAGATGTTTGGGAGAGAGTCATAAAAGAATGTATAAACTAAACCATGATACATATTATATCTTAAAATTTTCTCCCATGCATCCCCTACCTCTGTTCAGCAATTCGAGTGACTTTGGGGTCATTTGAGAAGCCATTTCCGACAATTACGGAGCCCCAATTTGCTAGTAAAGACTCCTACTTTCAACAGAACATTAAACAAGTTTTCAGAAGTAATTGGGGGGTCAAAAAAAATACCTAGACATCATATTTAATTTCTAATATCATTCATGTGCCTTCTGAGAAAATTTGGGAGCATTTGGGTCAATTTGTAGGTCTAGACATCAAAACTAGTTAAGTTCCAAATTGGGGAAAAAAATGGAAAAATTGGTCATTTAATTTTGAAATTGGGAAATTATAGAAATACCCCCTCCTCC
>LPNX010520491.1:47673-112052 GCA_001517045.1 Pseudotsuga menziesii | reverse complement strand
ACACCTAACCTATCTCTCTGACACACACACACACACACACACATCCCTATGTCTCCCCTTACCACTAGCACCCCCTAACCTATCTCTCTTACACACACACACACACATCCCTATGTCTCCCCTTACCACTAGAACCCCCTAACCTATCTCTCTGGCACACACACACACATCCCTATGTCTCCCCTTACCACTAGCACCCCATAACCTATCTCTCTCTCACACACACACATCCCTATGTCTCCCCTTACCACTAACACCCCCTAACCTATATCTCTCGTGTGCACACACACATCCCTATGTCTCCCCTTACCACTAACACCCCCTAACCTATCTCTTTCACACACACACATCCCTTGAGTTTTAACATAATATAGTTAGGTTGAAGAGAGGGGGATGTTAAGGCACTAAGACTAAGGGAGTGCTTGTTAATTCCCTTTAAACATTGAATGATCCCTTAGTCATGCAACTACCTTCTTAAATTCTCCTAAACACTATTCGAGTAAAACACGCTAATGTGCATGTTTTGTCTCAGTATAAACAACAACAATCCTTGTCTAAGAAACACTCTATCATATTTCACACAGGTTTCATAGTCTGCACGCAATTTCAGGTTGCAGACAGTGCATTCATTCTCTTCTTACCATATTATCATACAAAATTTTGGTTTTGACATCAAGCATCTCCATCACAGTGTCTAAGTATTGCTTGGAGCATGGTATACATTGAGGAGCAAGAAATAAAAAATTAAATGAGCAAGAAAGAAACCAAGCTTGGGGAATCTCCCATTGAGGAGCACCATAGAGCGTCTCCACCATTGTTTTTCTTGCAATTGAGGAGCTAGCAAAGGCAACATTAACTTGGTCATTGTGGTGGAGTATGTAAACACAATTGAGCAAGAAAGAAACCAACCTTGGGGAATTTCCCATTGAGGAGCACCATAGAGAATCTCCACCATTATTTTTCTTGCAATTGAGGAGCTAGCAAAGGCAAAATTAACTTGGCCATTGTGGTTGAGTATGTATACACAATTGAGCAAGAAAGAAACCAAGCTTGGGGAATTTACCATTGAGGAGCACAATAGAGCATCTCTACCATTGTTTTTCTTGCAATTGAGGAGCTAGCAAAGGCAACCTCCTTCCCAATCTTTCCTCTAACTTGAGTATCTAGACACAATTGAGCAAGAAATAAACCAAGCTTGGGAAGTCTCCCATTGAATAGTACCATTGAGGAGCTAGAAAAGGAAACCTTCCTCCCAATCTTCCCCTTAATTTGAGTATTTAGACACAATTGAGAAAGAAATAAACCAAGCTTGGGTAATCTCCCATTGAGGAGCACCATATATCATTGATCATTGTGGTGATGGGAAACTCACACAATCAAGCAAGAAAATCAGCAAGGAAGAGGATACCCAATGAAATCCTTGAAGAAATTAGAGAAAAGAAAAGAAATGACATGACCAATTGAAGATGCTCTATGGACACTCAACCAATTCCAGTTGTTGAGGATGCCACAATTCTTCCTACCAATCCACATCAAGAAAGACAAAAGCATTCGCTCGAGGGTCTTCAGTATCCATATCAGTAGAAGAATGAGCACTGCATGACACTAATCAAGGAGTAAAACGTAGGTGTGCATCAAGGCCACCTGAAACCTTTGTAGATTTAATTGGATGTGGGTATACAAGTGATGAACTTAGAGAGACGTTGAATGCTGAATGTATGCTCGAAGAAGACAATGTTGTTCAGACCACCCAGGAGGATTTCCAATTACCACCATCCAACTAACAGGAAGACACGAAAGGACATGAATCTCATGTTCAAATTCTAGGTCGACCGGGTGATATGGTACAAGGTGCAGTTCCAACCTCCCTGCCTCCATTAGCAACTTCATGCCGAAGAACTCCAAAACGTATACATATCGATGAAATTCTCATTGGTTCACTTGAAAGTACGCTATCTAAATGCAGTATTGCATATCAATCTCAACAGATACTTGTCAAATATTTTTATTCTAAATGTGATGGAGATAAATGTAGATTATTTATATCGTTGTTAAAATCTAGGTCTATGAATTTTGTTAGGAAAAACTTAAGGATAAAGATGATAAATAGTTCTGAACCAAGTTCTCATGTTTTCAAAAGTTTAGTAGATGCATTTATTACTATTGGAAAGAAGTCGCATTCAAAGGATCGCAATGCAGCTCGTCGTGTGTTGTCACAATCAATCGTGAACAAAATCACCAAGGCCCTTCGACTTCTTAAGCCTACATCCAAACTTGTAGGATTGGATATCAAATCCCTCTGTAGGTATTGTTGTAGAAGAGAACAACTTAAATACAGTTAAACAGATGTCTGGTCCTTCATTGGCACGTTGCCACGCTCCGATATGAAGCTCATTGATGCGGTAAAGGGACTGCTGCAAGATTTTTGGCATGACAACACTAGACCTTCATCCAACCAAAAAGATGTACTTAAATTAAGAAGGGGTTCAAGGGATTGTGAGCCCCACATTAAACATTTTCTTGACATGACAGAAACAGAATTATATGAGAGATTTAGGCATGAACATAATGAACTTAACTTGGGCCAAAGATCCTTCGAGAAATGCGAACCATGGTATGTTAAAATAAACACAACTCGTAACACATGTTGTTGTCGATATCACATTGAGTATGGTTATTATTATGACACATATATACATATATTGTGTGTATTGCATAACACTCTTGTGCAGGAATGCTCAACTACATTGCCATCGACATCATATAGAGACTTTATCGATAGCATTTTGTGTAGAAAGATAGAAGGTTGCATATTTTATCAAAGGCCTTGCATATATGGGAAATGCCCAAGGTGTGGTGGAATGGAATTTTTGGACAAAAGCATACATTCCATCGATGAGCATGAACTTGGGAGACATGAAGTGAATTTGCAGTCATTCAAATATGTCACGTATGATATCGGTGGAGGGAATGAATAGAAAAAAATTACAATTGGTCACCTCTCAGGTTAGTAACGAGTTCCTAAATTGTATTTTTTTCTTCATGTATTGCTACTTCATATATGTAACAACCTATTGATCTGTACATCTTTAGTGTTGATCTACCAAGTACTAGTTTGCAACTTCATGGAGGAATCCTTTGAAAAGACACAATAGTATGTAAAGCGTGTACATGTGGCTCGTTGGCAATATGAGAATTTTAGAACGTGCAAGGATACATTTCCTATTGGAACTATGTTATTAGTGATCAGCTTTGCGGAAAAATACACTCTTCAACCACAGAACGAGATTCAGAGTCAATATTATCACTCAAGGCAGGTCAGCATAATGGTCCATATCACCTATAGACATGGGTCAAATAGAACTGAAGAGAAAAGGGTTATATTGAAGGACTATCACTTTTACATAAGTGATGATAGGTGTCATGACTTGGATTCTGTACAACACAGCTTTCAAGCAAATATTAAGCAGAACACAAGAGTAAAACACTCAAGTGGATTGATCTTCCATTGTTTTTATTGAGAAAAAAACCCATTACAATATATAGACATTATTACATGCAATTCTTGGGAAAATACTAGGGATACAAAATACCATGGGTCCAACAAACCATATGAGTATCTCACATGAATGTTCTCTTATCTTGACTAATTTCCCCAATCTATGCCATTGTGCCAAGTGTAACTCCAAGTAGTGTCCATAATGAGGTGAAATGAACCTAGATGGACCATGAAGTGGTTAGGCTAGTCAAAAAGTTTTAAAGGAACCATCATGATGGCACTAGGGGTGGTTTAGAGGCCCTGGTTTTGTACCGGTAATTAACAAATTGACCAAATCCTCAAGAGGGCGCACCTAGTCTCCTTAAAATAGGGAAATGCAATAACTACCCTATAAGTGTAGGATAGTGGGACGCATTGACTCAATATAATAAGGAAAGGAGTGGGTAAGAGGATAAACAATATTTTATTGTGTAACCACTAGTCAAATAGATCAAATATGGACAAGCTAGGATCCAAACCACTAGAATAGGAACTAGAACCATTTTCACATGGAACAATTTACACTCAAAACTTAGAACATTATGAAAATATTATTAACCAAGGTCTAAATGGGAAATATTATCCAAGACCCCCCCTTAAGCCAAAATGTTTGTCAGAAATTATTGAGGGCCCAAGCAACAAGGATTATGGTCTCCCTTTACATTATTGATCCATATGAATTAAGGAAAGAGGCAAAAACACATGGAGAAAATCCTCCCTAAAATTGGACATGGAAGAGAAATAAAAATTGTATACAGTCCAAACTAAATTACTATGTATGGAGGAATATTATTCTTGGGATGAAGTGGAATGTGCTCAACCAACTTAGGAATGTGAACAACTGCATGATGAATCTTGGGACCATGTAGAACAACTAAAATTCACTGATAGGTGAGCGAAGGATTCTCTTCAAAATTTAACTTCAAGCCAACCAGGGTTCCATGTCCAAAAGACACTTGAAGTGCTTGAGAATAAGTGACCCCAAGCGAATCATAAGGATATTGAAGCATCAACTTCGAAAGAAGTTGTAATCAACTCCAAAAAGGTGGAAGAAGAGTTCCAAATGTGTCATTGTGATGGATAATGTTTCTCTATCTTCAAATGAACTTGAAGAAATTCTTCTAGTCATAGTGTAGGAATACACCACAATCAAAAGAGTGGGAAACAATGAGAAGTCTTCACTTGACTTCCAAATTTCTCCTTCACCATATTTCGAGCCAATACTCTCATGTGAGAAAACCCATCTTCTAGAGAAGGCTCAGTATGATCACCAACAAGCAACCCATCTTCATCATCCATAATAGAAGACATAGAGGAGAAAAAACATGGAATGAAGAGATACCTCTTCAACAATATTGATGTTAGCAACTCATATGTTATCTTTATGAAAAATAGCTTCTTGGAAAAGAGCGGAAGCCACAGATGAAGAAACTTGAGTTGGATCATTTGTTGAATCTCTATATACTTATTCTTCTTTAGTTTGATCAACTTCATAAGAAATCAAATCCATGAAGCTATTGTAGGGACCTGCAAATAAAACTTGGAAATCTATTTTGGAAGTTATAATAGAACCCCATAAGATCTGATACCATGTAAAATTTGGATTGCACAACATCACAACAGAAGTTCTGAGTCATGTGCATATCCAATCCTAGATTTAGATTCAATAGATCATGATTCACTTATAATTTCCCAAGGAGAAAGGAAATAAAATAGAATAAATATGAAGCAAATATTAAGTAGAACACAAGAGTAAAACACTCAAGTGGATTGATCTTCCATTGTTTTTATTGAGAAAAAACCCATTACAATATATAAGCATTATTACACGCAATATCTCAGGAAAATACCATGGGTCCAACAAACCATATGAGTAGCTCACATTAATGTCGACTTGTCTTGACTAATCCCCCCATTCTATGACATTGGGCAAGCGTAACACCAAGTAGTGGCCATAATGAGGTTAAATGAACCTATATGGACCATGAAGTGGTTAGGATAGTCAAAAAGTGTGAAAGGAACCATCATGAGGGTGCTAGAGGTGGTTTAGTGGCTTGGTTTTGGACCATTAACGAGAAAATTAACCAGATCTTCAAGAGGGTGCATCCAGTCTCCTTAAAACAAGGAAATGCAATAACTACCCCACAAATGTAGCATAGAGGATTGAATTGACTCCATGGAATAAGGAAAGGAGTGGATAAGTGGACAAGCAAGCTTTAATGGTGTAACCACTAGTCTAAGTGGGTCAAATGTGGATAAACTAGGATCCAAGACACTATACTAGGAACTAGAACAATTTTCACATGGAACAACTTACACTAAGCACTTGGAGCCTTATGCAAAGATTATTAACCAAGGTCTAGATGGGAAACATGTTCCAACATTTTTCAACAATATGAGTTATCCTCTCTTGTCTTCTTTAATCATTAAAATATTATGAGAATTCAAATTCCATATGACCTTACATTTTAGATTTATAGAAAACACCTTCAAGTTTACCTCCTCTACAGCTACCTCTTGTCGACCAATCTCTTCCTCTATCCACATTAAATCATCTTCCAACAGGTTGGTCCATATGCTAGAGCTACTATCATTTTCTTCCACTTGTTTTATTTTTTGTTGTCCTCTTCTGATATGACTCCAGGGAAGAATATACAGGGTTAAATATATATAATTTGAACATAGTGGGCGCATATATGGACCTAAATATATATGTAATAGGGTCGGCCTAATGAATATGCCTTGTGTGCAATGAGTGAATATGTATATTTAAAGGAATGTATGCATTGTCGAGGAATGTGTGAAATGATTATTTGAATGTATTCGGGTATTTTGAGAAGGATCCCCTATTCTTAGGTGTTATTATGTAACATATATTTCTTATCTATATTGTATTTGTGCTCCGCATTTACATTGTTGTACATGGTATGTACTCTTCTCTCTTATGTGATATTAAGGATTTGGTTCATAACATGTTTGAGCATTTTTTTACTATTTCCTACTGTCAAAAGTCTAACTAATATAGTTGTTCATGATTGGTATTCTTGGCATAGTTATCAAAAAATTGGCTAAGGGAGAAAATCACCCCATCATCACACATATTTATAGCTTCTATTCAAATCAAGGGGTTCTAAATATTGATTCAAGCTCATTTCTAAACATAAAGGGTCTACTTCAATTATTAGGGTTGATATAAGTTGGATTTTTGCTCCTACTAGGATCCATAAGACAATTGACATTGCATACAACATCTTTGCCAATAATATAAAAAGATAAAGGGACACAATGAACCTGTTTTAAGTCAAAATTTTCCATCAAAAGGGATAGAAATATGACTGTTGAGCAAACAATTTGACCTCATGAACATTTTTGGTAAACAACTATCATAAAAATTGCTTTTAAGTGAGAAGAAAAAACACTTTCTAAAGCATCATTTTTTCCTCACAAAAGGTTGACAAAAACAACAAATTGAAAGTGACTCAAACTGGTAGTTAGGATGGTGACTTGGAAGGTACAATTCAACCTTTTTCATCATTTAATTCAAATAGCATAAAACTTGTCTAAGAAACATAACAAATTCATGAGGCAACCTGCATGCAAAAATTTTGATTTTTGTTTGTTGTTTATTTCTATAAAATAGAAACTAGGTGGACTTGGTTTAATGGAAAGGAAGTTCTATATATTCAAATTGTTAATACAGAAGAGGGGTTACACAATTAGTTTTGGGAGAAATGTTGATAGAAACAAAAAAAATCTTCATTCTCCATCCAGCATACCCTGACTACTACATCATTTGTTGGCGAGGAGACCATTGGAATCCTGTTACATGTCAGTCACTATAATGAAAACAACCTCTCATTAACTTGTAATAGAACCATATATGATTTCTACTAGCTCTTTGTTCATCAGATACTAATTATTTAACAAATGTTAAATGACGCGTAGTTCAATGTTCAATGCTTTGATTTTCTTTAATCACTCAATACACAATTATTTCAATTTATTTCATTTGGTTTCCTATCATAATCACCTCTAAAACCTATTCTCAACCATCTAAATTCTATGTGGAATAACCCTAGTTATTTAATTGTTTTAAGAGAGTTAAAGAGAAAGTTGTAGCATGTTTCTTATACATTATTTATGCATATTTTCATATTAGGCAACAATGTGTAACCTCTTAGGACACCTCTACAACTGGAAAAGAACCAATACAAAAGGAGAGGCATGCCAACTATGACAAGGATTGCCATGCCTATAATTATCACATGAATATGAAAATATATGTGATAACAAGGTGACAATATTACTCCACCTACTCATCCTCCTATGTCACAACCAGTGGTACTACAAATTTCCTTTCTTCCATAGGTGACAGGGGTTATCCAAAACACAACCGATGATTCCTTGACCTAATTAGTATTATACATTGGATAATCCAAGTGGCCCTTTTTTCTAGAATATATAAATGAACTTTGATGGTATCGATCTTTACACTTGACATAATCAATATGACATGTGATTTGAACCTATTGATTTCGAAAAGGATAGTGATTCACATTTTTCACCGGGACCCTTACATATCCCATGAATTTTTTTTACCCTACCCTAAAGATACATAATATTCCCTTATGCCACATAGTACATAACCCTAATGATAGATCCACTCATAAATTTAGTGTTGTGGATGAATTGAATCAGTCCCCCACTACCATATTTACCTTGGAAGTTTTCCAAATATATTATGAGCAATGTAAATCTCTTATGTACATTAAGCACAATAGATCCTTCTAATACTCATATGATCACTTTTGATTTAAATCAATTCAAACCTCAAATTCCTTTTTTAACATCGTTCCAATTTCTTGTCACCATTGAAAACTTGACTATCCATCAATGCAACATTAACAAAGGATACTCGACATGTCTAATGTCGGTACATATTTCGAAGAATTTTGGTTCCCTTGAATTGACCTCATCCCTCATGATGTTATGTGTATATGATGACTGACCTTCTCAACTACAAGGATTTATCTAAAACATTTCCATAGAACTTATCGATAAGACAATCCTGATAGATATTTAGGTTGTAGATGCCTAAATCGACTATAAAATCCTCATTGGACATAGCTACATGAACACTATGAAAGTGGTTTATTCCACTATATTTATAAATATAATGTTCCCTCATAACAAGAATATTGTTACACTTGATAAACTTACATACCATGATCCCAAGGATACTACTAATCTAAATAATGTTTTGCTTATGGTTGAGGGAAATATTTACATGCCTTATTTCAATAGATTTGGCCTCAAAATATTCTAAGAGACATCTCTAATTGGAAATTTTCTAGGGGTTCCACCTCTTACCACCCAAGAGTATTTTCATAGTTATGTATACCTTTGAAAATAACCCTACTCAATAGTACAATTCCCTGCATCCTTCCCCTATGGAAAGATATATGTTCATGGTATTTCCTATTCATTAAGTACATTTCCTCTTTCCTCCTCCAAGGATCGTTCGAACCCCTATGATGTCTATTCTTAACCTTCGAGGGATGAATTTAGGTCACCCTATTTGGTAACTTACCCAACCAAACCCCCAACCCACCCATCGAGTCATTTTAACCCCCATTTAACCAATTGGTACTTCTCATATCCTGCCACCTATGCTTATGAAAGAGACCCCCACTTCTAGTTAGCCTCTTCCAGAAAACAAGGTTGGGGTGGAAATATAAATCATTATAGTTTAGTTTTCCCCAAACATGACCATTTTCACACCTTCCACAATACCTCCTAAGGCTCCGACACCATGTTAAATATACAATATACTCCATCAAACCACCCATAAGTGCCTAAATTTGTCTATTTTGTGTTTCCATATCCATGTTCAAGAGGAGAATACCAATACAAACACTCATATGGTTCATATTTCTCTTCCTAATGCTACCAAACATTATAATTTGACATTGCGTACCAACCACCCATGTACATTATGCGGCATATATGGACACTATTCACACCATTTTTATGAACCTCCAAATGTTTTATGCAACCTTGGTTAAAACAATCTTAGGTCCTTAGAACCTTAGGTAATAATCATTGAAGAGGTCCCTCCACCTGACTAACTAAATGAAGGAATTATATCTATCTATTCCATTTCTTTATCGGGAGCATCATCCTCTTCATTTTTCTAATCACCCACCATGGTGATGAAACCCCCGCTGAGTCACCCAAATGTCGCATTTTCATCATATTTTCCTTCACTATTCCTCACATTCATCCATATTCATCACCCGATTAACCATTCCCTATGCCATTTTCATAAATAAATATGGCTTACCTTGTTATTTTCCAAATTATTTATTTTTAAGTATTTTAAGAGAATTTATGATTAAATATTAAGAAAATTAACATATTTTCATTATATCTCAAAGTTGGATGAGTTTTATAATGATTATTGGAATATTTGAATATTTTAACAAGGTCAAAAGTTACCACCTAACCTCAAATTTGAATTTCATCTTCAAGCTTTGAAAATTTGGGATAATTATGCAAGCATATTCAAAGGAGGAAAATCATGAAGATATGGATGGAGTTTATTTTCAAAGATATTAAGGATTTGTGAGAGGATTTGTGAGGATTTTAAGGGATCAATATTTTGTAATTATGGAAATAGGTTGAGAGAAAAGTAGATCTAAATTTTCCCTCTTTTCAAAGCAACTCATGTATAAATAAGAGTGCTCTCTCTTCATTTGGATGGTGGAGGCCTCTCTAGAAATAGAGAAATAGGTAAATAGTTATATTTTTTAGAGTTAGTCATGGATTTGATATTTTAGAATAAATATTTTGATATCTCCATAATATATTTGTTATTTTGAAGTGTTTATCATTTTTCATTTGTTACTTATTATTTGTCACATGTGTTTGGAGATTTAACACTTTCTTTATCAAGTTCAATTTATGCAAGAGATTTATTTTCAAACAATTTCATACTTTCGTAATTAGATTCAATTTTAGTTGTGTGTTTTATTTCTGAGAATCAGAATAGATTTCTTTAATGCAATTTCATGCTTATCTATATTTACATTCCATTTCAGTCGCATGTGTTTTCTTAGATTAAGTCGGTAGCATGTTTTCTATTTCAATTGCATGGAATATTAGATTAAATTAGTGTTAGTCTGACCCTACATATATATTTCCTTTAGCTCATAAGTTTACGATATTCCTGGATTGATAATTTATGTTGAAATTACTATCATATATTTCGCTCAACATTTTGGCGTCGTTGTCAGGGAGGTGCTAAAAGGGTATCAAAGTTTAGATCGGTAGATAGGTTTCTTTTTATGTTACACAACAAGGGGGAGGGGAAACGATAAGACACAATGACAGCTTCACTATGGAATTTTTGTAGTGTAACAGCCTGACGCATCCACTTTAGTGGGTCATCCCAAATCCCTTTTGTTCCCTTAGGTATGTAAATATGTTGTTCCTATTCACAAAGTGTGATTTACTCTCCATGTATGTGTGTTTAATTTCTGCAAAAGAGTTTTTTTTTAATTTTCTGCAAGAATATTTCTTCTATGTGAGTTTGTTTTTATGTAAGTATGCTTTTCATTTAATTTATTATTTTTCAATTGTTTGACATTTTTCTACTATAAGTTTGGGTTGCTTTCATTATGCACTAGTTTTTTATTTCATACTAGCTTGTTTTGATTTAGTATTGATTTCGTACCAATCTGCATGCCCAACACCTGATTTATAAATTGGTTTCCTTTTGTTTTTTTAAGTATGTTACTTGCATTTTTACAAGAGTGTGTTTAATTTTCTGCAAGAGTGATTTATTTTTTCCATTAGTTTTTATAGCTTTAGATTTAGATTTCAAATTGTTTTGGTGTTTTCTTTTCCTATTTGATCTATATGGAAGTACATGAATACCAACAAGATGAATTTAATGATACACTTAAGTGTGGAACAACTCACTCAGATCCTAGCAAAATTCGGGATCTCCTCTTCTCAGGAAGAGGAGATATTGACAGCAATTAAAAGCTTAACCCCTCCTCCTGAAGAGAAAGAAGAATCTTGTATATCATATGAGGAGCAATTAGGCAAGCAGGAGATCGAGGATGATGAAGAAGGGATTTCAGGTGATCTAAATGAGAATGTAAATCAAGATTATGAAAGTTTCATTTAAGAATGGTTTCCAGTAAGCACTAGATTAGATCACTATTTTTGTTTTTATTTCGTTAAGTCATAGATTCAACAATCGCACATTTTTTTATATTTCCATTTTTCATTTGCAAAATTGACAATGAACGTATTTTTATTACTGTTGCATGTATGGCTGCACTAGAAGTTTGATTACACGTAACTGATTTGTAATGTTCAATTAGCATAGAGTAGGTAGGATTTTATTTTTCAATTTTTTCTTTAGTTTCGATTAAGTATGCTCTCTTCTGCTTCATGAGATCTTGAGGATCAGAAATTGGGATGTCTATAAACGTTTTTAGGAATAAATTGATGTTTTGCAAACATGCTTAATAGATTTTATTTTTAATTTGCAATTAAGTTTGTCTCCATTTGCTAATAAAATTCTCATCAAATTATATTTATCTTATATCAATAAAATCTTGTAGTTTTATTTAGTTTTTCAAAAAAAAAAAGGAATGAAATAAAATTTAATTTCTTTTTTGTTCTTTAGTTTTTAGGAATATAATGAAAATTATTTAACATACATACATATATATATATATATATATATATATATATATATATATATATATATTCGTGACATAAAACAAAACACAATCTAATAAACATGCTATGAGTTTTAATGCATAGAAACCACCGAATAGGCTTTGATTGAACAAATAAATGAAAAAAATATTGACATGCCATAAGGTCTGCAAATTTATGCAAGTCGAAGTCCAATTATTTGAGTTTATTTATTTATTGAAACTATAATTACAGCTGAGACTGTGTCATGTTTGCAATTGATTGGAATACATTGTTGAATTGCGCAAAGCTCTTGTTTCGCGCTTCTGTCTCAACCTGTTCATTTTCTGGTTGAGTAGTAGCAATGCCATCTTTCTCCTTCATCTGAAATCTGAAATGTAATGGCCCCCATTATTAGCTTCATCCTTCAGCCTCCAAATAAAAATTGTAAAAAAAACAATAAAAATTCAAAAACAAAAGAAAACCATCAACGAAAACCTCAAAATCCATCTGATTATGAGGGAATCATGGATTGGGCTTGTCCATTTGATCAATACACTCACTTTCCCATTTTTATTATCCAATTTTTTATCTACTCACCTTCCCCTGGTCCCTTAGTATCGACTACTTAGTGTCCCAAATTTTAATCCACTCACTCTCCCATCATTAGTGACCTAGTGGACTTTTATTAATGAAGATGGCCCTTTTACAATGAGGAATTGTACACCAACTACTTAATGGGCCTTATTCAAGGAAGATATCATAGGACCTTGATTAATTGACTCATAAGTACCCTTAAGTAGGGAGGTCAGGGTATGACCCTAACATGCCCTCCCCTTTAAAAGTAGTGTTGTTCTCAATGATAGAGGTGTGGAAATTATTGTAAAATTGGTGATGGTTCTTGCCTGGCATATTTTGGTTATGTGTCCTTCCACTGTATGAAGACTTCTAGAATAATCTAGTTAAGTCAATGCTCTCTTTTGTTTAGTACCACTTCTAGTGACAACTAAATGGAACCTTATTCACCAAGTTCTAGAAGGTTGTTATGGAAGCTAAAATTCTACTCCACCACTTTCTTCAAACAATACACATGGAATATAGAATGGACTATGGAATGGATCGAGTGAGCCAATATGTAGGCAGCTTGTTCAGTGCAATGGATAATCTAATAAGGACTACATAAATCGAGGGTGAGGTTTTGGTGACTCTTTCTTTTGAGAGATGCTTACTTATAGGGTTGAATATGAAGAAACACTTTATCCCCCTCTTTAAAGAGTGCTTTGAGTGATGACGATTTGCACCAAACTATTTGAAATGAACATGGAATGGTAACTTTGGTGCCAAGAGTGATATTCACTTCATAAAACTTGTATGTTCCTAGTAAGTACAAAATTATTGATGAAGCTTTTTGCCCATAAACAACTTGATAGAGATATTTTGGTAGCACAATAATATGTGACCTATTATTACACCATATTGCAAAAGTTAACCATTAAATCCTCTAGCCTATTGATCTGATAAAAATCATTATAAATTTGAATTTTTGAGACCATAAACTATGTAAAACCCACTCTACTTTTAACTTATTACCGACAACCATAATTATCTACAACACATATGGGGTAAGGTGAGTAGTTATATAAGGTTAAAAATCCACTTTATAACTACTCACCTTACTCCATATATGTTGTAGATAATTATGGTTGTTGGTAATAAGTTAAAAATCCACTTTTAATAGTCATAGTTCCAATTTATACATTTTTATGTTTTCATATCACTCTCACCAATAGTGTGAAAGGCAAGGTAGTAGCTTTAAGTTTAAGCCTATAGGTGAATTGCCAATGGCGACTCTTCTCCATCATAATGTCAAATTAAAAGGCAATATTCAAATTGTGACTCTTATCATTGACAATATCAAATCTTTGGAGATGCAGACCTCTTCGTAAGTATTGCACTCAACTATCAGCTTTAATGTGATTTAGACCAAAAGGTACATCTTTTTATTTAAGGTTCACAAATAATATTTTTATTATTAATATTTAATACTATTTATGGTTGCATATAGTATTTTTTATTGTTTTTTTATTTTGTTAGGAAAAAACATTATAACATCTCCCCCATACATAGTTTTAAAACCATGTGCAAGGTCCTCCTAAAATCATGGGTTGTTTAGGAGGCTTTGCGGGTGGTATTAAAACCATTTGCAACTACCTCCTAAACCATGTACAAACATGTACAATAAAACCATGGGTTTTTTAGGAGGCCTTGCACATGGTTTTCATGGTTTTAAAACCATGTGCACTACCAACATTTTTTTTTCCGATAATTCAATTTTTTATTTTTTATTATTTTGTTAAGAAGAAACATTACAACATCTCCCCTATATTGTGTTGTTTTTCTCACCGACATTTTTTATGGCTGATAATTAAATTTTTTATAATTTTGTTAGATAGGAACATTACAACATCTCTCCAATATTAGGTTGTTTTTGTGGCTGACATTTATTTTGGAAGATAATTAAAAGTTTTGTTTTTTATAGCCGACATCTATGTAACGTTACATAACGTTACAAGATCTCCCCCATACTAGGCTGTAGAGCGCCTCTCGACGCAATAATTTATATTTTATTAAAGACTGATTATTAAATTTGTATGATTTATATTTTATTTTATTGAATTTGTATGATATATATTTTATTTTCATTAATATATATATATATATATATATTATTTTTATCATAATATATATTTTGTCTTCTATCTTATTTTTTAAGTATATATTTTTTAGTAATAATTAATAAAATTAAGATTAATAATATATTAAAATTTTTATCATCACCCATGTTAATAAAATTGTAATGAATAATATATTAATTTTTTTTAATTATCATCGATGTTTAGTTGGGAATCTCGGATTGTAATCTTTAAAAAAATCCTATCACTTTACAAGTAAAATACACAAAACACAAACTTAAAAAAATCGAAAACTACATATCCTTTTATTAATTATCGTATCCCGTATCCACACGTTAAACTTGTAACCTGAGAATAAAAGAAATGTCAAAAGTATGACGAGTCTTCAAACAAGAAAACACATGGGTTGATATTAATTTGTTTTTTGAAATAGAAATATGATGTTATTCTGATCGATAATGAATTAGTACTTTTAAACTATTTTTCACTTATTTGTATTTACTGTAGCAATATCCAGAAACTCTAGTATGGAGTGAAACTATTGGATTTCAAAATCGGTTGTCACAATAGTCATTTTATGTAGTGGATGTGGTATATACACATGTAGTATTAGGCGTTCAATGGATTTATTCAATAGGGAAATATACTACAGACTATCAAGCAATGGAAATGGAATTCCAGGGACTAGATGGGAAACGGGTAGTTTTGAGGGGCATGAACATTTATCCCCCAAAACCAGTCCCTTCAAAGAGAATGGAGGCAGTGCTTAGGCATGATGGCATAGAATGGTCAGCAGAATGTTTAGTCACCTTTAGGAAACCTTCAAAGAACAACACCCAACACCTAACAGATATTCATGCCTTATTGTAGAAGCACGAAAAGGTATTTTGGGATCTTCCAGCAGGCAGAGCACCAGATAGGGGATTTGAGCATATCATTGAGCTGGAGGAGGGGACACAGGTAGTCATCACCACTCCTTACCATAATCCCGAAAGATATAAGGATGAGATAGAGAAGACGATCAAGGAATTACTAGAACTAGGATATATTCGGCACAATTCTAGTCCCTTTGCATCATCAGTGGTCTTAGTTAAGAAGAAGGATGGCACATTGTGAATGTGCATCGATTACAGAGAACTCAACAAAAAAAACCATAAAAAATAGGTATCCCATCCCCAGGATTGATGAACTAATGGACGAGCTGCGGGGTGTCAAATACTTTTCAAAGATTGATCTTTGCTCAGGGTACCACCACATCCGAGTAAGGGATCAAGACATTTCCAAAACAACTTTCCCTTGACACTATGGTCACTACGAGTTCTTGGTCATGCCTTTTGGACTCACCAATGCTCCAGCCACCTTCCATTTGTGCATGAACCATACTTTCAGAGCTCAGTTACATAAGTATTTGATAGAATTCTTTGATGATATTTTAATTTACAACAAAACTTGGGAGGAGCATCTGAAACACTTAGATGAGGTATTGGGCATTCTAAAAGAGCACTCGCTGTACGCAAATGTGTCTAAGTGTGAATTTGGCATGAAAGAGATGTTGTATCTAGGGTACATCATCAATGCAAAATGGGTACAGGTTCATATGGAAAAAATCTGAGCTATCATCAATGCATAATGGGTACAGGTTCATAGGGAAAAAATCCGAGCTATCAGGGATTGCCCCATGCCAAAGACAACCACGGAACTGAAATGCTTCTTAGGCATTTAAGCATATTATCGGAGGTATGTTAAGGGGTTCTCCCAATTCACTGCACCACTCACCGATCTGACACAGAAGGGGGCATTCACATGGGCATATTTGGCATGGAAAACCTTTGAGGAAATGAAATTCATCATGAGTTCTTGCCCATTTTTGGCACTACCAGAATTCTCATAGCCATTTGTAGTGGAATGTGATGCATCAGGAGAAGGACTAGGGGTAGTACTAATGCAAAACCATCACTAGATTGCATTTGAGAGCAAGAAACTGAAAAACTATGAGCGCCACCACTCCATATATGACAAATAGATGCTAGCCATCTTACATTCTCTCACTAAATTTCGACAGTACCTAGTGGAAAGCAAATTCAAAATCAAGAGAGATCATAATAGCCTCAAGTACTTCTTGGAACAGAAGGAGTTGAATGAGCGCCAACATAAATGGGTCAGCAAGGTGCAGGCTTATGATTTCGAGATAGAGTATGTGAAGGGTAAGAATTACAATGTAGTAGCTGATGCCTTATCCATACGACCCACTTCATTGTCTCTCATGAGTATATCCACAGATCGGAGGTGTCTTCTCTTAGTAGAGTACTCCAAAAACAAATTTTCTTGTGAGTTAATGGATGGACATATTTAGGACATGTACAGAATTATAGATGACATCATCTATTACAAGGGTAGGATATACATCATCCCAGAATCAACCTTAAAAAGGAAGATCATACAGCCATCACACGACTCACCATTATTAGGACATCATGGTTTCTTGAAGACCTACAGCCATATCCAAGAGAGGTTCTCATGGAAGGGCCTCAAAGGGGAAGTTATGCAGCACGTTCAGGAATGCAACATCTGCCAGTAGAACAAGATCAAACAAATTCATCTAACAGGGTTACTTCAACCACTGCCGATTCTGGAGCAGAAGTGGGAAATTGTTTCCATGAACTTCATTACAAGGTTTCCCAAGGTACAGGGACGATACTGCTTATATGTTGTGGTATATCGGTTGACTAAATTTGCTCATTTCTTTGCTATCTCATCTGATTATTCAGCAACGTAGGTAGCTGATATATTTTTCAGGGAGGTCTTCAGGCTACCTGGGTTACCCAAGACCATTTCCAGTGTTCGAGATAGTAAATTCACCAGTTCCTTCTAGCAGAAACTATTTAGGTTAGTAGGGACAAAACTCGTTACAAGTATGATTTATCATCCACAAAGCGACGGGCAAACATAGATTGTCAACAAGTGGGTTGAAGGGTATCTACACAATTATGTAGCAAGCTAACAAAGGACATGGATTAAGTGGCCACACCTAGGGGAATACTGTTACAATACCACCTACCATATGGTTATCCGGGTGACACTTTTTAAAGAATTGTATGGTTATGAGGCACTGAGCTTCACAAATATATCTTTTGGAGATAGCAGAGAACCCAAGGCCAAAGATTGGATATATGATAGTCAGGATATCCTTAAGGTCCTAAGGGATAACTTACAGGAAGCACAGAATCAATAGAAACTATACACAGATAGACACATGGTTGAGAGGAGCTTCGAGGTAGGAGATCTGGTATACTTATGGCTACAAAAATACAGCAAATATTCCCTCAAGAAGAAAGGAGTAGAAAAACTAAAACCTCACTTCTACGGTCCTTACAAGGTAATTCGAAAGGTTGGAGAGGTGGCTTATGAGCTGAAACTTCCGAAGAAAAGCAATATTCACAATGTGTTTCATGTGTCCAGTCTCAAGAAAACATTAGGCAAACACATTGCTACATCCACTGAGTTACCTCCCTTACATGATGAAGGGCTGTTGGTGTTGATTCTAGAGAGAATCCTACAAGTGTGATAAAGGAAGCTCCGAAACAGGGTGAATTGGGAGTATCTAGTACAATGGAAGGAATTACCTATAGAGGATGCCACATGGGAAGGAGAGCAGGTATTGTAGCATCCTAGTTTGCAGTTGCTTGAGGACAAGCAATTTCAAGCAGGGAGGACTGTAATGTCCCCCTCTAATTAAGCATCCAAAACACCTGCTAACCTACTTGATTTGCATAGGTTCGAGCAAGTACTACATGAGAGGGAATTGACTAAGAAAATTTGATACTAAGAGCAGAATAGGACATTCATTCAGTTTGAAGTTATCAATCGGGTAAAAGAAGCCTTATTTCTTTAGGCTTAAAAGTCAATGACAAATAAGAATTGCATGCATTCAAATGCGAAGCGTAAACCCTAAAAGTGGCATGCGATCCCTAAAAGCGCATGAATTTCTATTTAAGAGGGTGATTGCACTAAAGAGACTATCTATTATTATTGTTGATTGATTTTGGAGTTTTGAGCAGCAGCACAGTGTGCAGTCGTGACAATTGGGGTTGGAGATGGTGTCTTCAGCTAGCGAGGGTTTGACAGTGAGATATCTACCCTAGTATATTATTGGCATAGATCATCCAGGTTTATCCACCACATTCATCATATACTTCAGTATTCGGAGATCTAGCACTTTTTGAAGGGTTATTGGTAGATCCATGTTTTGTAGCCAGAAGTAGCTGGGAAACCACAGAAGGATTCGCTGGGACCACAAATCCCATTCTTTCATCTGCATGTTAGCTTCCTCTTTCCACTACAACAAAAACTGGATTTAGTGTCGAATTTAGCGCTGGATTTTAGTGTAATTTTTTCTCAATTGTGGTGAACAATCTGGTGCTATTATACATTTTCATAAAACGCCGTCTATTGCATCTTTTTTTTAGTCCTTTTTAACATCCATTTTTGTGTCCATTTTTGCACCCAATTTTTTGCATCTTTTGTTACGCCTTTATTTCCACCCAATTTTGCAACTTCTATTGCATCTTTTTTTGCGTCCTTTGTTACATCCTTGTTTGCACCCAGTTTCACGCTCAGTTTTGCATCCAATGTTGCGTTTTATTTTGCTCCTAGTTTTTCATCGATTCTTGCACCCAATTTTGCACCATGTTTTGCATAAATTATGTGTCCAATTCTGCATCTAACATTGCATCTAGGTTTGCATCCAATTTTCGGCCCAATGTTGCGTCTAGTTTTGCATCCAATTTTCGGCCCAATGTTGCGTCTAGTTTTGCATCCAATTTTACTTATAATGTTGCATCCCCATTTGCATCTAATTTTGTATCTTGTTTTATGTCTTTTTTGTATCCATGTTTCTGCCTAATGTTTCATCTTGTTTTACGTCGTATTTTTCATCTAGGTTTGCACCTAGTTTTGCATCCCAGTTGATGTCTCTTTTTGCATCTATGTTTGAGCCCAATGTTGCACCCAGTGTTGTGCCTAGCGTTGTGCCTAGTTTTGCACCCATGTTTGTATCTAATATTGCATCTAGTTTTGTGTCCAATGTTGCATATCATCTTGAATTCAATATTACGTCTAGTTTTACATCCAATGTTTTGTCCCATCTTCCATCCAATATTGTGTCTCATTTTAAGTTTTTGTTTGTGCCAAGTGTTCCTTCCATTTTTGCACCTGGTGTTACGCCTAGTTTTATGTCCATCAATACACCATATTGTGTGCTCAATTTAATGTCTAATTTTACGTCTAGTTAGGAGTCTACTTTTGCATCTATTGTTGTGTCTAGCTTTGGACCTAGTATTGCATCTAGTTTTGAGTCATTAATTGTGTCTAGTGTTGAGTCTCTTTTTGCATCCAATTTTGCATTTAGTATGACATCCATTTTTGTGTCCATATTTGTGTCTGACATAAGGTCGACTTTTGCATCCACTTTTGTGTTTAGTGTGATGTCCACTTTTACATCTTGTTTTGCATTTAGTGTTGCGTCTAATATTGTATCCATCTTGCACTACTACATTTTTTACCTTTAGAAATACATTCCAATATCATTAGGGCCTAGAGGAATTAAACCACCAACCTCCTGCTTGTAAAGTATGCACTCTTCCATTGAGCTAGCACCCTTTAAGAATCATGAAGAGGAGAAATATTAACACATAGATTTCATCATTTGTAATTATAATAAAAGACAATAAGATCCAAAGACATTCATGCTTAAAATCCAATTTATTTTTTCAACCACACTAACAAGCACAAAAATATACCATGCTTAGGAAACAAAATATCCTAAACAGTTACGCAATCTATTAAAGTGTTCCACAAAAGAGTCTTAGAGAACAACATAATGTATTCATGCATACCTAATAACCTAAACTTGATATGGACAAAGAATCAGGGATGTGTTTAAGAAATAGTTGTAAAAACTAATTGAGGACGTTTGTGTTGCTACATACATGTTGTTGTTCATTGATGAGGTGATTTTGTTCAGCAATGGGATGGTAAGAGAAGAATTCATGAATGGTTACTAAAAGAAGATGTCTACTATGTGCAGCATATATGATATAATGAATATTTTAACAATTAACACCAACAAAGTTGATTTATATTATGTGCATTATTTATAATCTAAAAATTAGTTAGATGTCAACAGGAAAAAGGATCATATCGGTTTCCACAATTGATAAGGCCACAAGAAGGTAGATGAAGTTCAAGGGTTTCTCATCTTACTAGCGATTGTTCCATCAAGAGATTCTAAAGGGGTATTCCATCACTTCATCAACATAGCTTCATGAATCCTGCAAATTTCGGGAGCAGGGGCGGAGAGGGGGGCACCTCCACGCAACATAGCTTCATGAATCCATTTAATAATAGCTAATGAAGAGAATGTGAAATAAGAAAGTTAACAAAAACAACACAAAAAGAAAAAGAGAATAATGGGATTCAGAGTAAAAATTAGTGAAGAGACATGGAGAAGGAATGAATAAAGGAAACTTTACATAGAAAAGAACAAATGTTTGCTTGAACTATTCAAAATTTCAAAAGGGGTTTATCAACAAACAATCTCAAATTGAAATTTATCTCAGACACGTTAATGAACAATTCATGAGTTCCATATTTGTGATGATGAAGACTAATTTGATTTATGGGGTTCTAAATACCAACAGTTTTAATAATGGACAATTCAATTTCTTTCCCATTGGAATTAGATGTGCCAATTCAAATTCAAAGACCATTGTATAAAATTGAACCTTAGAGAGCGAAGGGAGGTGGGGGTTTTGGAGATAGTTTAATTTTTCACTTAATATTAAATAATACAACATTCAACTTTACATTTGGGGATCACATGGGGTTTAGATAGGGGAGGACTAATCTAGGTCAAAATGAGAGAATTTCATTGTGCAAGTTCATCATCTTGCAGAACTGCAAGAATCTAAAATAGAAAAGTTGTGGGGATGAAAGGACACAAGAAGAAAACCTCCAAAATTGCAAGGACGTAGACACAACAAAGTGGTCAACACAATTTGAGACCTGTCACACTAAGTTTCCAAAACCAATGTTCCATAAGTGAACATAATTTTGCAAGAATTAGAATACCTGAAACACATCTGAAAAAATCAGAGTTCCAAAACAATACAAAGGCCACAAGACCACATAGTGGAATATAGAAAAGAATCACAACAATATTTGAATAAATAATCAACAGGTCATGGACTTTAAAAATACAAGTTCTATGTGTTTTGAGATTCTAACTCAACAACAAAATTGTTGTGTGTGTATGTATGGATGTACGTAAGTGTATGAGTTAGGAGAAAACTTAAAAGCCTTGAAAGTAATGGTCTTCCATATTATAAGTGTCTCTTACAAAATTTATTTGTATTAAGCCATGCGAATATGCATGTGCTCTTTATTCTATGCATTTAATCTAATTCTAGATCTGTAGGCAAAGAAATACAACAAACTATCCAACATACATAAGAAACATCCAACATCCTCTAGACGCACTTTGTATGAGCATGAGCATTGTAAAAGAAAGGGAGCAAAAGTCTGTGCAACTCCATACAGATGATCGTAACATGCCCATTAGAAGGAAATTCATGAACCCGTAACATGGGTAGACATGACAAGAACACTAATAATCTAAATAGAAGTAACAGTAAAATATCTATGACATACCATTGATATTTAACATCTTTTTTATACTTCTCCCAAATGCTTTGTTGTGACTCACTCTTAGGAATGACCTCCACAATAGTCAATATTTCTCCTTCCACTTCCTTCCTTGTAAGAACAAGCTTCTGCACTTTCGACAGCTCTGAAAAATTGACATCAATTTGTTAGATAACACAATATCAAAAAAGTCAAAACGAATTCTATTAAACAATATCATAAGTTGGAAATTTTAGGAAAATGTATTCTTGGATAACCATCTGAGTAGTAAAAATGAAAAATATCAAAGTAAAATGTAGTTGTGCTATGCAAACAAAAGGCATGTTTTTTAACAAATAATTCCCCAGCTTAGTATAAATAATAATTGTTATCTAGGGGTCCAACATGCCACCTTAAGGCCCAACTTGTTAATGACTAATAGGCTGTCATCCTAACAACTGACATCAGAAACAATGTAATAGCATTTGAATTGCTTCCTTTCCACCTAACCTTGAAAGTTAGAGGATTCAATGCAAATATCCGATCCCATGTAGTGAATGTTTATCCCATGTAGTGTTGTACTTCTTAAAATCAACAAGGTTCACTATTTTAACTTACCATTCAGTGCTCAAATAACTACACTAAATTTGTTTTAATGGAGTGGTACTAATATTCACATAATCACTTGAGAATACATGGAAGCATTATAAAATTTTACCCAACAACAAACCAAGTAAACAACAAAAAAGAGGACTGCCACACAAAAAAGAGGTAAATTTCACTATATTTTCATCATTTTAAAATTGTAGAGCAGAGAAAGAAAGACATACGAATGAGTAGATCATGGCAATAAATGCATGGAATTTATCTTCAAAGTAGGAAAAGTGTTGTTAGAAAACCATTAATGCAACAAGTCTCAGACTACTATAGGAATTTGGACAACCAACAGAGAAGGAAGCTTAATGTCAAAGTTACAAGTTGTTTGCAAGCCATTTTCAAGCATTTTGCAGCAAACTAACTTTGAGGAGTAGGGTGGCTAGCCAAGACCAATAATATTCAATTGTAGACATCCAAATAGTGTTGGAATTGTCCATTGGAAGTTTCCTTTGTGTCATTAGTTGAAAATGTATGTATTGTAAGTCGATCCCTCCACATCTATTTAAGATTATATTGTAGTATAAAAATGAAAACTTATTCAACCTCTCACCAAAATATCTAGATACATCCAACAGACTAAATAGTGCTACAAACTAAAGATAAACTTAGGGAATATTTCTTAAATCTACCAAGAAGTACATATAACTCCATCATACCTACCATATACAAAATCTATACCTACTACAGCTTCAAAATCAACCACTATCTATAGAAAAGAGACAACACATTCACATCCCAGCTAGAATAGATCATACCTTAGTCATGGCATGTTAGGAGAGGGTATGCACATTCACAAATAAGGTTTATAAACCCCAGAGGAATGATGCCCAAGTTAACAATCCAAGATCAACCGAGAGAAATGAACACGGTCTACTTTATTAGCAACAAAATGGAATTATCATGCATTCTTCATGTGCTAACAAATGGAATTCAATTCAAAGGAAATTGTGAAATTATTAGTGAGTCCAATATGACTACAAAAATAATCTAGTTCAAATGATGGAGAAAGCCCATTTCTTAGCTAGATGCAAGGTCCTTGATGGACTTGGAGTAATGTTGGTGGTAGAAATTGAATGAAGACTAAGCCAAATCTGTGTTGGATTTATTGCCTGAATGTATATTTAATGGGGAGATATAGTTGAGCCATAACCAAATCCTATGATTATGCATTACAATACATAATATGTGATGTAATTGACCTGGAAACAGAGCATTGTAAACAGAACTGAACCCTTCCATACATACCACCCACTTATGCACAAGGATACTTTGACCTCAACTTTGACAAATTGAATGTCCCATTGCAGAGAGTGCATTGGCATTGGTGATTAGCATTGGTTTTGAATTTCAATAGCTCAAAACCTGACCTAAATTAGGGAACCAATCTAGAATAGAATCCTTGTAATCAACTCTGAAAACAGAGAACCCTGCATTATTCTAAGAGTAGAGACCAAATTTCAATTCTGCATAAAATCCGTGTTGGTGAGATCTAAGGGCTATAATTCCCATATTTACAGATCATTCCATACATTGTTGTTAGTGCTGCAAGACTTCCCCATGAAGAAAAAAACATAAAATATGATTCCATGTTTGTTTGAGTTCCAGGTGATCATGAACATTTATCGCATACCCAATCATCCAACTAAAATAAATAGAACACTACCCCCTTGTTTGGAATTTTACTTTTAATTTCATCAAACCCTTCCACTTCTCCAGAGAAAACCCATCTCTATTGAAGCAATGATCTCTCCTAGACATCTACATCAGCAATTAGGTGTCTGCTATCCAAAAATAACATTGGGGGTAGACTGAATTTTATAAAAAACACGTCTTATCAAAACGCATCTTATAATATCTTTACCGATATTTTGTAAAGATTGCTTCTAATTTTGGGACAGGAAACTTGGTATCTCAGATTCTCAAGTAACCAGATTTTTTTTTTCTTTGGAGATTCTGGGGTATGCATTGGCGTTCCTAGTGAGAGTTCAATTTCACGATTTGTGGTTAAAGTGACGAGAGATATTTTTACTATTCAAACCATGCAAATATGTTGTGCAACTACAGCGTGAATAAATATCCAACAATTGAGCCACACTCCTAGCTCAAACGAGAAAATGCCCACCATCAGAGGTGTACCTTGGACAGTCTTGGTATTTTCCTAACAACAGTATTCCTTACTTTAAGCCTCAAGTGCTTTAGAGCATCCATACTTTACTCTATTCACCAAAATTTAAAACAGGTCTTTCCTTGAGCTGCAAATCTCTACGTGAAATGGCATTTAACACATCTTCCAAACAATCTCAATGCATATTTGCAAGACAATTAAGCATCACTCTACACATTTATAATGTCATTTAATTAATTACTAAGGCATTATTTCTGGTTGAATGAAAAATTAGCTACTTTTCCACATAGAAGAGAAAAAATCGAATCCAGGCATATTAAAGACCACTCACATGACAACAAAATAGGAATATCCACTGCAAGAAGAGGATTTCAAAATGCAAGTTCATTAATCCAAATATCTAAAAGAAGGCATACATAAACAAAGATACATAGTCATGCGAACAGACTCACGGCTCTGCAAGAGAGACAACGCCGATAAAATCGCTTGCTATACGTTTGCACATTTATCTTCTAACCTTCACAAAAGTCACAGACCACCCATCCTTTCCCCTTGCAAGGATCACAGAGGATTCCAGCACCCGTTACTTCCTAGAATGTAAATCATGATTCATAAAATAGTTAAAAATCAATAAACTTGTATGCATTCTAAATACCAATCAAGAAACAAATTCAAGTATATACTATAGTTACATCCAAAGCTCACAAGTACAATAAACAACACAAGCGTGTGTGTGTATATATATGAAACACGTTCAAGTGTATACTATAGTTACATCAAAAGCTCACAAGTACAACAAACAACACAAGCATGTCTGTATATATATATATATATGAATGAAATAAGTACATGGGCTAAAAAAAATACTGGAGAGGGTAAACGAAGGAAAAAATATTTAAAATTACATTCCATCATAATCAACTAGGGCATACTAATTTGTATCACCATTAACTAATACATATCCTTCATTGTAGGCAGCTATGGCAAAATAAGTTTATATCATCTGTTGCATTATTAAGACACCTACTAATTTTTTCATGGAGTAGAAACAGAGAAAAGTGCTTATATATACTTATTTGTTGGGATTGAAGTGAAGATTCCCTGCAGGTAATTCTCTCTGTAAAGCAGGCCTAGAGTTGGACCACGAAAAAGGTGGAGGTAAGATGTTTCTGATTGGATTTGCAGAGATATTTGTACTTGCTGTTATTATTTTTCTATAGTATGTGTTTGTAGATTCTAGGATTTGAATATTGTTGTTGTTTAGATAGGTTTCCAGCTTTATCACTACCTAGGTATTTTCAAGATTATTCTTTGAGTGCAGAATATGAACAGTTACAGTGAGAGCCAGCCACTTTTCAGGATCTATCTAAATTTTTATAATCAATTTTCTGTGCAACTACCCTTCCCTTGTAGAACGCTTACTACCAAAGATACATGATTACTAATTTAGAATATTAAGGCCACAACCTTATATGCCATCATTGTAAAGGAAGTCATGATCATTTTGATTGGCTTCTATGGATGGTCTCATCTTCCTGGAGAACTAGTGCAAAGAGAGGTATTTTGAAGGTGGTTCTAAGCATTGCCAAGATTACTGCTAGTTATATGGATGCACCAATTTGTCAAGTGAAATTGAAGTGAAATGATTGCGAGATGTCAATTGACTGATACATTTTCAGATCTTTTCAAAATGATCCAGAATTTTGAAGTAAGAGATGAGCCATCAATTGATATTTGATGGTTTCTCAATTTAGTTGTGTATCTCATCTAACACTTGCAATTTTTTTTTTCTTTTTTCTGTTAACAGATGCTTTTGACATTTATACTTTGTTGTATTTCAGCAATGAAATATCAATCTACTCATCAGGTTAAATTACAGGTGCAAGTCCTGGGTGATTATGACATAAGAGTATGGACTTAGCCAAATGAAAAATAGTTGTAATTATTGATTCATATTTTTAAGGGCCATTGTATTGGTAAAAACAGGCCGCTTGTGGGCCTGACAAATTCGGGCCAATTGTAATTCTCTTGGAGCTAGACAGCAGGCGATTTCCACCTTAAAAAACAAAAAATTGCATCCATCGCTTGGGTTTAAACCAGAAACAAAAACTACTTGATCAAATAATACATAAAATATTCAAATTTTGATGGAAAATAATATTCATGTGCATCCATGTGAATCCAAACAATTAGATACAAATACAAAAAAAATTTCTCATGTATATAGCAAGGGTGCATATAATATTAAGAATGCAGATGTATATATAGTTGTAAAAAAATCTAACCCCAAAATGGACAGTTGAGGATTAATATCATCCTCTAGACAAAATTACGCTAACCTAAATATGGATTTTTACCTCTATATTTGTCAACATTCCTAGACTTAACCTTACTGTTAATTATGAATGGTAGGGAATCTAGACAAAATGGGATTACACCTTAACAAAAAAAATCTGGAAACCTGTGGATTCATGTGTTGTTCATTCTTTGTTTAATTGTAACTTAGCATTTTGAATATGTATGTTATAGTAACACCAGATTTGAAATAATATGTCTGAGTTTTAATCATACATATTCATGGATATCATCCGGAGTGAGCTCAGTGTTACAGAGTTCACCGTTCAGCATTGACGGTTTGTATGGGGTGGAATGGTTAGTCAGCCAATTGAAGCAATATCGACGGTTTGTGGAGTGCCTTTTAGAGTTGACACATAGTGCCTTTGTGGAGTGTTGTCTTCTAGATTGAGATGAGGTATATGTCCATTAGGGTGTAGGGAGAACTTATCATACACCAGCAATCAAATTCATAATTCGGATTCACTCTTATGCTAGTTGTATCCCAGTTGACTTTAAAGGTTTATTTGGTAAAGTAGCATGGTAGTGTTGTCTTCTAGACTAAGATGACGTATATGTCCATTAGGGTGTAGGGAGAAATGATCATACACCAGCAATCAACTTCATAATTCGACTTCACTCTTATGTTAGTTGTATACCAGCTGACTTTAAAGGTTTATTTGGTAAAGTAGCATGGTATATTTAACTATGTTTGCTAACATAGGGTGATGAATAGAACATTTCAATTACTTCCTTTGACATGGCCCGCTATGTCCATTGTCAACTATCCCTCATGCCAAACATATCATAGCTACAGGATGTAATTATATTTGCATTCGTCTTGCAAAAGGTATTAATAAATCTTACATAGGAAATCGATTCAGTCTTTGGACTAGCATCACTGACATCATCCTTTGGAGGCGTCGAAGCCAAACAATTCATGGGGGCTCATTGTTGTTATATGTATGCCATGGAAATTTTTTAGTTTCTTATCGTTCCACTGGAGATCCCCCCTCATTTTATGAAGATGTGAATCTCTTGGAGACCAAGGGTTGGACGGTGTTTTACTTGGGAGCCACAATCCCAGATCGTATCCTTGTAATGTGGACCGTATCGGCTTACTGTGTAATCTCTAGCTTCAATTCGCTTCCCAATCAATCCTGATGAGTATTCCTTCGCCCGGCACAAGAAGGTATATATTCGTAGTGTGAAGCAAGGTGTGGTTCTATCTCGTGGAACAAGGAGGTATGTGTGTTAGAAACTCGACCTGGAATTCAAATTAGCCTAGCTACCTCAGAAAACAACACTTTATTTGCATGCTAGATGTGTAGGCAGTTTTGATCAGACTTGGCTCCCTTTATCAGCTCATCTCTAACATTATCAAGCTATATACCACTGCTGGAACTAGTTGGATTGTCCCAAGGGCATCAGTAAGTGGACAGACTGTTTCAAGTTCACCATACATAATAAGATAAGAACTTGTTGACCTGTCTCTTGATTCCTAAATGTAGTATGTTATTATTCTTGTGCTAAGGTATGTCATAAGGAATGTCACCATTCATAACATTTACTTCTGACATAATTTTCCTGAACCATTGAACAAATTGTTCAAGTTGACAAGGACTTGATCATAATTGTAGAAAATTTTTGGTGTTAAACTGTGTTCATGTTTAAAACTTCTCCATGTTTCAAGTGGACACCATTGCAAAAGAGGGAAAAAAATGAAAAGAAAGCACAAAACCCCACAACCAGCATTTGATGATTAGTTGTTGAATCTCCATGATTCTAAGTAAGATGATAAAAATACGCCATTAGTAATGATATTAACCTAATCCCAGAGGAAGGACAGGAAGAAAATGGAGATATCATACCACAGATGCAGTCAATTTAAATGAGGAAACCACACATCTTGTCAAAACAAGAGGAAAAATGGATTGCATTAGCTGAAAACTTTAAAAAATAATTTGAAACCAAAGATTCTAAGTTCAAATAATTCAAATGTATTATTGTCAGACTTTTTGTATATATGTCCCACCTCACCCAACGTCCCTACATAACCTGCTTGGCAACCGATTGAAAAATAAAATAAAAATAAAAATAAAATCTAATTGGATAGAACAGCCTCGAGGAGCATGTGGAAGAGTAATTATGGACAACCTCAATAAAAAAGATAATTTTCTTAAATATGCTTGGAAGTTAACTTAAAGGTCTCAGAACTTGGGCATAAGTATTGCAATGACAGAGATAATTGGTCTTGAAACTATAGGGTCATACTAGCTTTGAAGCAAATTATGTTAAATTATGTTCAGAAGCCATTGTTGGAATTGGAGCACCAATAAGACATGCCCAATGGCATTGATTACCCATTGATATGCACTCGATCAGAATGCAGAAAGCTTGGAATTACAAAATAAAATTGCTGATAGAACTAGTAACTGATTGTGACCCTATTGAGAAGAGAATCAATCTAATGACTGAAATGTATGAGAGCGTATCACATCAAGAAGCTCTATTGAGGAAGGAGGCTCAGTTATTAAACAAAAATACTCTTCATTCTATGATTTCAAGAATAGATAAAGATTTTGCAAAGAAATATAACAGCAAGAAGGAACTAATGGATTAAGATATCAAGAACTGGATGACAGATGCAATTGTTGCTAACTTGAAAGTAAATTCAATCATTGATTCTCAAAATTTGGAATTACATCACGAGTGAGATAACCTGTTGGAGATCAAGGTGAAAGTGACAATACCCACACAATACTAGCTAAGAAGCATCCAAACAGAAACTGACATGTGGACTAATGTAGTATCCCTTCACTAGACTGCTGACATGTAATGGAGTTTACTGCTGTTATGTTGAGGCCTTTTTTGGTTCATAACTTTCGTCAAATAGTTTGGCAATAGTTCCCACCACTGAAATGTCCCTATCCAAATATGGGCTGATTTTATGATTATTTTACTACTGATATGTTTGAAGATAGAGTTGGGTATTTGTTTGCAAGTTTTAGCTCTCAAATTTCAATATAATGGTTATCCACAGAAAAAATTGAACACGAATATAAGATATTTTGCATTAACATCAAGGGAAAATATGTCAAGTATTTCTTATTTGGATAACATGAAAATACATTAGCAAGTAACAAAAATCTATTCACATCAAATCAAATCTGAATATCACTGTTTCCCTGACTTGTAGGTTGTATTTAGCTTACAGACTTTTTTTTGCTAGTGAACAGCTCTCCAAAGTCACAACTGAACTGTGTGGTGATGTGGGTAGTGAAAACAGTCCTCCCACAAGCATAACATAGCGATGAACAGCAGCGACCTTCTCTCTAGAAATGGTTTTCCCCTTTTCTTTCTCCAAATCGCCCTCCCAAGCGCCCTCTTTCACAACAGCCCCACATTTCCTACCAAGTGTAGCGCCTTTATTTATGACAGTATACTCAGCAAAGGTAAATTAAATCAACCCTTTTTCATCATGGTTGTAGGTGGTCACAAGATATATGAAGCTGAAAATGTCCGCGTCCTTCTAGGTAGCTGCCTTCTCTCTAGAAGATGGTTTTCCGTTTTTCTTTCTCCAAATCGCCCTCCCAAGGAAAGCATCCTCTTTCACAAAAACAGCCCCACATTTCCTACCAAATGTAGTGCCTTCATTTATGACAGTATACTCAGCAAAGGTAAAGTAAATTGACCCTTTTTCATCAGAACTGTAGGTGGTCACGAGATATATGAAGTTGAAAATGCCCACGTTCAAGTGCACCCTCCACAAAATCACCAATAACTTTGAGAATATTCGGTAAGTCTGCAAGTATGCATGTTTCATTTCCACTACAATGAAGTACAATGAAAGATCTGATCGATCTTCCCTCTCACAATCACCCTATCCCTCTCACAATCAGTTAGGGTGAGGGTTTCCATCCAAAGAGCCAAAAGCCATCAGAACTCTCCAAAAATCATTTTTTGAAAATAAGTCATGAATCATGAGAGAATGAACTCCAATTTCTCTTTTATCCCCTTTTCACATTTCCTGCTCAATAATTAATCAAAAAGTGACTTTATAATTCTTTCTTCAAGATTTCCTCAAAATTCACTTTAATAATTTATTCTTTTTACTCCAAAAAGTTATTTATTTGCTTTAAAGCATTTTTGAGAAATGGAAGTCACTTTTCATCATCCCAACATTTAAATCTTTCCATCACAATTCCAACCATCTATTACACTAAGGCGCCCGCTTAGATAATTTAGATAAAATAACAACCTTAGAGACTTTAATTAAGGGAATGGTCAAATTGCATCGAAATCAAAAACTGACAGGGCAAGAGTGATCCTCTAAACTCCTCTTAATGCTATGAGCTCACTAGTAACATCAAATTACCCCAACAGTCATCTCCACTTGCATAGCAATAGAACCCAAAATTGGGGACATTACGTCACACAACACCCATCATTAGGGGATTCGGATATAACTTTGATAGATAGTGAACCTAATTCTTCTTTTATCAAGCCATATTTGTGCCTTTCACTCTTAGTTCATGATAATACCACTCATAATGGCACTCTTAGTTCATGATGATACTGATAATACCACTCATAATGGCACCTCCCTTAAGCTGATTAAAAATAGATCCAAGCATAATTAGAAAGCCACAAAATGCATCCATCAACTACTTATTTATACAGGGAAACCTAAAAACATGAACATAATGTGGGAAACCTAAAAATATTCCCTCCTCCTAACTATCAAGTGTTGATTAAATATGACTAAAAGAGGATAAAATCGGCCTGATCATAACCTAAGTGGTGCATCCTACCTGATATAACATGGATATAAAGCATGCATAAAAAGAAACTCAGTTCATTCCATCAACAAGTGCACCCTCTTTTTTCTTCCGAAATAAATATAAAGCATGCCAAAAACAAGATTATCAACAACTCAGTCTTTTTGAATGGATAAAGATGAGTTCGAGCGGAAAAGGTGCTCCCAAACTAGTGCGCCCTCTATGATTGGATAAAGAGGAGTTTCCTTGGACAAACACAATACCAAAAATATCTTCCATGTAGAGTACTCTTTTTACTAGCTAAATATGATTTTAGAAAGCCAAGAATAACTCCAAGTAGTGCACTTTACTTCACTAGCTAGTGCATATGGTCAACAAATACCTCAAAATCGAACAATATGTGATCAACAACCACCTAAAAATAGGACAATATGGGACACTCCACCCATCATTAGGGATTCAAATAAATATTTGATAGATAGAACCAACTCTCGAGTGATCCTATAGAGGAAATAAATAGGGGACAAGTAGGTTAACCGTTTTGAAAAAAATACTAACATATGATTAAAATTATTATTTAATAGGAGGAAAGACGAAATGCTTAAAATATCAAAGCTTAATTTGAATTCCCTAATGATGAGTGGACCATGGAATGTCCATTAGAAATGTCAAGAAGTTTTAAAATTCAACAGAGTTTAACCCCATAAATTTTCTACAACGTGATCATATTGTGGGAACCTCCATACACAAATTCCAAAACTTGATCATAGTGTTTGTGCATCTAAAATCCCATCAGAAATTCTATATAGATGGATAATCATTTAGAGTTGCGACAAGCCCTAATTGAGTGCATCAAAAAGATAAATGAATAAATTCACAAATAAGTTCTATTAATGCATTGAACTAAACCCTGATATTTATCTTTCCAAAAAAATATTAAATCTCTTCAAAGAACCTGATAGATTACCTTCATATCTTCATCTTATATTATATATAGTAAGTTTTCTAGCTACAGATGTAGCCCCTCCAATGTAGAAGCTAGAATGTTGGAACACACCCCTCTTTTTCTGCACCCACAACAAGAAGATTGAGCATGTTAGAAAATAACATGATTGAAAACATAGATCCTGTTAGGTATGATTCAAAAGCTAAGACTACATTTATCAATGCCATTAAAAATATAAAGAAGACCTTATGCTGAAAATTAAAACACCGTCATGGAATTGTTGATTAATCTAGTTGATGTTGAAATACCTTTCCAACATATATCTTTTTGACATGCTCATTACAAATATCCAGCGTGAGTCTACACTCGCTTTGGTGGTGTCAATCAACTATCCACTTTGCTAGTATATGAGTTTACTATTTCGGGGAATAAAATCATAATGATCCCTGTCTTTCTGTAGTACAAATGAGAATTAAATGAATTTCATAGTGTTCATAACCTGTTTCTTGCATCCGCAGAGCCAAGCTAACCAGCATTGCATAGATCAACTCAGTTTGTGGGTGTGTCCGACTAGAAATGGATGCACTCTGGTATTGACCTCAATCCAGCTGTACCATGGCTTCTTTTCACAATTTTATCTTTCATCATTGTTCTTACCTTGTCTACATATTCCCACCTACTTGCAATAACATAGATGTTTAACAGCAGGACCTTATTTCCAACACATTGAGGGTCAAGCTTAAAAACTAGTTCAACTGCAGTTTTTCCTATTTCAATGTTGGAATACACTCTACAAGCACCGAGCAAATCAACATCTGGTTCAAATGGCATCTTTCTTATCACATCAAGTTCCTTATCAAGGTGCCCAGCATGACCAAGTAGATACATCATGCAGGAATAATGCTCGGCCTATGGGGTAATGTAATGATGGTGTCTCATAAAATCAAAGTAATGCAAACCTTTATCAACTAGGCTTGCGTGGCTGCAAGCAACAAGAACCCCAACAAAATTAATATGATTTTGCTTCATACCAGCCTGCTGCATTTTTTGAAATACCTCTATCGCATCCCTGCCTCTCCCAAACCTACCATAGTCTATAGTCATATTGCTCCAAGAAACTATATCTCGTTCACGCATTTTATCAAACAACTGGTGTACATACTCCATATTCCCACGTTTAGTATACTTGTCAACAATGGAATTTACCACAACAATTTTAGATTCAATCCTCTTCTAAAAATGTGGGTGTGGATTTGCTTGCCATATGCCAATGAGGTCATCCCAGTGCAAGCATCTAGAACACTAAAAAGGCAACTTGGTTTGGTTTCAATCCCATTGGTTGCATCTGTCTAAATATTTTAAACACTTATTACGCAAACCTATGCTTCACATAAGTGGGTATCATTACATTCCCTGATAGGGAAATTTGGTTCATGCATTCTGTAACATCTGTTGAGCACTTTGTAAATCATTGGTTGCATTTGTCTAAAGATATTAAATGCCAGTTATGAAAACCAATGCCTCACATAACTGGGTATCATTGCATTCCCTGATAGCGACATTTGGTTCATGCATTCTGTAACATCTGTTGGGCACTTTGTAAATCTTTGCATTTTGCATACATAGCAATAATCCCACAACAAATAGATAAATTATATCAAATATAGTTTTAAAGCAGTAGAAATGCACTTGTTTCCCCTATTTCAAGATCGCACATGCCCGTAGAATGTTGACAATGGTAAACTGATTTATCCTTTTTCCCTCTTCCATCATCAAGCAAAAGAGTACCCAATCTTTTCCGCCATAACAATGTTGTGCATATCCTTCTATCATAAAATTCCATGAAACCAAATTGTGTGCATGCATTTTGTCAAACATTTGGCATGCATCCTCAATACAACCAAACTTGGCATACATACTAACAATCCGTAGCAGCCAAACAAACATCAGGTTAGAACCCATTTTTTTATCATGTGACCATGGACGCGTTTTCCTTCTGCCAATGCTCTCGCCTCTATGTAAATCTCTAAAATCCTGCAATAAGTAATGGAGTCTTCTACAAAGCATCGTTGGTTGAGAAGAATCAAAATGTGCAATTCCTTCTCCCATCTCCATGGAATTTTTGGTGTCATGGAGTTTTCAAAGGGTTTTCCTTGAACAACAATGACGACGGATTCTAAATATTAATATTTTTCGTTGCTACTAGTATCGATGGTTTTGAAGCTGTATCCGTAAATGGAATTGTTTGGCGTTAATGAAAAAGTTTATAAAGTTTATATTTTAAAGTATGTTCTTCATTAAGAAGCGCACATTATTTACATTGTCGCATGGAGGTGGTGCCCACCTTTGTTGCTTTATTTGTGGATATTCAAGTAGGTCAAGCCTTACACCCTTGATTTAAACACACTTTCTAGGCTTGTCTTGGAAGCGCAAGATTTTGTAGGTTGTGTTTTCCACATTGGATTAAAAGGGGTCCCTCTTCTAGGGACTTGTCAGGAATATATTTCCCACTTTAACGTCATTTTTTTACTTACATTTAAGTTTATTACATAAATCTTATATTTTTCATGTTTTATATATAGCTAAACTAAAATCTATAACATATATTAAGTTTTAACTTATATTGAATTACGTTTTTTCATAGTCCAACATAGAGATGGTTACTTGTAATATTTATAAACATGTGCACCACCACTATGTAAGATTGCTTTAATCCTGAGAGTGCAATATGATTAATTAATAAAGATCAAGTGGTAATGCTTTACGTTGAAGTAATGTTTTTTTTATTTACATTAAAAACAATATTATTTATAAGTTTTAGCTATGTTAAATGTAATTGTTTAGGGTTAATGTTGAAGAGATCTAAATTTTTTTATTATTTTTACTATATTATTGGAGTGGAGTGTTTAAGAAAGAATTTTGAGTTGTTTTATATTAATTAGTTTTTTTTAATATAAGGAAAAAGGAAAATAAGTCATTGTACGTGTAAGTTACTTTATTGTTGCTAAAATTGTTAAATATATGGTGAGTTATGTGAAAATATTTTTTTGAATTAGAAGGAAAAAAAACTCATAGTAAAGGGTTAGTTAATTTATCCTTATTAATGTTCTTGAACATGTGGTTATTTATGTGATAAAAATTGTAAAAAAAAATTAAATATAGGTAAAACATTTGTACAACTTGGGAAATGAATGTTTGGATATCCTAAATACTAAAGATGGAAGGGTCTATACATGTCATGAGATAGTAAGAGTCATGGCTATCCCTAGAGACTAAGTGTCACATCCATACAACCTACCCAATCCTTTCTTGAACTTGAGTGTCTTTCAAGTTTGTCTCGACTCTTGAGGTCATGTGACACTGGCCTACATTAGCCACAACCCAAGGCAAACCCACAATCCCTACATAAGTAATTTTCCAAGTGAGTAATGTAGAAATTTCAAATGTAAAAATGGATTTTAAAGAAAAAAAACATTTCATCACCCTTTAACTATAGGTTTCTCAAATCTTAACCATATGAATTTTCATCATTAGGGATTCTATGAAATATAATATAAAACAATAGCATAAGTGAATGAATATATTTCAATCCTTAACAAATCCAAACTTCTAATAAATCCATGTGAAATGATGCCAAAGAGTTTTAATAATTTTCATTCCTCCACTTAGTTTTGCACCTAGAAAACCTAACATAAGGAGAATATAAATCTAACTGATTTGGGGTGCTAAAGTGGACATAATAAATGTAATTGATTTGATGATAATGACATTCACAATGATGTGATTATATGATGATGATGACAATGTTTTTGTTGATGACGACAATGACAATGATGATATAAACCACCTAGTTTTGCACCTATACAACCTAGCATAAGGAGAATATAAATGTAATTGATTTGGGATGCTAAAGTGGACACAATAAATGTAATTGATTTGATGATAATGACATTCACAATTATGTGATTATATGATAATGATGATGACAATGTTGTTGTTGATGATGACAATGAAAATGATGATGATGATGATGAGATGAATGATGATGAAAACTATGGCAATGACGATGATGATGATGAGATGAATGATGATGAAAACTATGGCAATGACGATGAAGTTGACAATGATGTGATTATATGGTGATGACAATGATGATAGTAATGATGAAAATGACAATGAGAATAACATGAGAAATGATGATGATGATGATGATGATGATGATCCTTATAAGAAAGTGTTGGTAGAGGAAAATAAACCCAGTTTCACTACAGCTTCAAGATTAAAATGTGCTCAATCATAGTTATAAGTTATGCATGCTTAAAATTGTAACCGTATCCCACTTGTTATGCATGCTTTAATGGTAAACATATCCCATATGCTTTAAATGATGACGATGATGAACTAGATGACAATGATAGTGATGATGTTTTTGATGATGACGATGATGGAAATGATGATGATGATCATCATCATCATCATCTTTTTCATTTTCACCATGATTATCACAATAGTCATCTTCATCGGCATAATCATCAATCATGTCATCATCATCACCATTGTCATTGGCATCATCATCATCGTGATTATTGACATTTTCATCAGTTATTCATCATTACCTTTGGCATAAGAAATAACATCTACCCAAAATATGTGATTAGTGGAAAAGGGTCATGGAGGACACATACACTTTATGCATGACAAATAACAACTTATTTTTTAAGATGATAAACATCATCATTCTCATTGTATTCATCATCATTTTCATTGTCATCATCACCATCATCATCATTCATTTCATTGCCATCATAATCATTGTCAATGTCGTCATTTCCATTATCCTCGTCATCATCATTGTCATCGCTCTCCTCATTATAAACAACATTATCATCATCATCGCAGCCATCCTCAATATCATAATCATTATCCTCATTGTTATCTTCAACATCTGGGTGTAAAACGGGATGCAAAAGTGGATAAAAACATGGACGCAAAAAAGGATGCACCAAAAGTAGGCGCAAACGTGGGCGCATAATGGGGTGCACCAAAAATGGATGCAAAAGGTGATGCAAAAGTGGATGAAAAAAATGATGCAATCATGGAAGCAAAACACAATGAAAAAAGTGGCGCAAAAGTGGATACAACCATGGATGTAAAATTGGATAAAAAATTGGATGCAAAAGTGGATGCAACAAAAGTAGATGCAAAAGTAGTCGTAACACCCAACTCAAAACCCGATGCAAAAGTGGATGCAAAAATGGATGCATAAAGGGATGCAATAACTATTGTAAAATTGGATGCAAAAAAAGATGCAAATGTGGATGCAAAAGTTGAAGCAAAAGTGGGTGTAAAAGTAGGCACAAAAATGAGTGGGAATTGGGACGCGACAAAAGTGGATGCAATAGTAGATGCAAAAAAAGACGTAAATATGGATGCAAAATGGGATGCAAAAAGGGATGAAAATGTGGGTACAAAAGTGGACGAAAAAATGGATGCAAAAGTGGATGCAAAAATGGCTGAAACAAAATGAGATGCAAAACTAGACTCAAAACAGGATGTAAAATTTGACGCAAAAATTGGCGCACGAAGGGATGCAAAAAAAGAAGTAAAAGTGGATGCAAAAGTGTATGTAAAAAAGGATGCAAAAGTGGCTGAAAAAAAGGGCATAAAAGTTGAGGCAAACATGGACGTAAAAGGGGGCGCAACAAGAGTAGATGTACAAACTAGGCGCAAAATTAGGTGTAAAACTAAGCTCAAAACCTGTCGCAAAACCTGATGCAAAACCTGGTGCATAACCAGGTGCAAAACCCGATGCAAATTACGTAGAAATTTGCACCAGATTTAGAAAAAGGACGCAAAAAAAACTTAAAATAGCACCAACCCGTGAAATTGCGCCATTTTGTCCAAAAAATGAAGAAAAATACACTGAAAGATGGTCTAGATGCAAAAAAGGATGCAAAAAGAGATGCTAAATCTAGTTTTTGTTGTAGTGTTCTCAGCAAGCCTGTCCTACAACATACAGTGATTATCAACCATCCATTTTCTCATCTAGAGCAGCTATCATCAAATAGAGAGCTTGGGGGGCGTGAGCAGCCGAACCACTGATCAATTCGCTAGGGCACTTAGAGGCTTCCAAACCTTTGCATGTGACATTCTATCTCTTCAGCATCAGCAGATGGACAAGCCCATAAATTTTCAGCATGATCTAACCTCTCCTCCTACAAAAACGTCACCTTTAGTCTGGAGGGTGCTTACAGTACATCTAGGCAGTAACACCGGAGGAAAGAAGCACTACTAGCCCACCTATCTAGATATTTATGCATGCAGCTATCTTTGAATTCATTATCATCCATAATATCAGTGCTAAGTGTTAATTTCTCTCTGCAAACCCTAACCCTAATTCAGCTACATTTTAGGGAATTTTTGCATGACAAGTTTGCATGCAAAGTTATTTCATATTTTTGTATAAGATTGAGTGTGAGAGTCAACACTACAATATAGCATTAGAGAATATCAGTATTTGCGATATTATAGATTGATAAATTGACTGAGGACATTTGATACTTAGAGCAGAATAGGACATTCATTCAGTGTTAAGTGATCAGCCGGGTAAAATAAGCCTTATTGTTTTAGGCTTAAAAGTCAATGAAAAATTAGAATTGCATGCATGCAAATGCGAAGCGTAAACCCTAAAAGTGACATGCGATCCCTAAAAGAGAATCAAGTTCTATTTAAGAGGGTGATTGAACTAAAGAGATTGTCTATTATTATTGTCGATTGATTTTGGATTTTTGAGAAACACCACAACATGCAGTCGCGACAGTTGGGGTTGGAGACGGTGTCTTCAGCTGGTGAGGGTTCAGTAGTGAGATATATGCCTTAGTATCTTATTGGGATAGATCATCCAATTTTATCCACCGCATTCATCATATACTTTAGTATTCATAGATCTAGCACTCTCCGAAGGGTTATTGGCAGATCCACGTTTTGCAGCCGGAAGTAGTTGGAAACCACAAAAGGATTTGCTTAGACCACAAAAAATAGTATTTCCTTCGCATGTTAGCTTCCTCTTTCTCATTAGGACTGTCCTACGACATACAGTGATTATCAGCAATCAGTTTTCTCATCTGGATCAACTATCAGCAAACAGAGAGCTTGCAGGGCGTGAGCAGTAGAACCACAAATCAATTCGCTAGGGAAATTAGAGGCTTCCAAACCTCTGCATGTGACAATATATCTCTCCATCATCAGCAAATGGACAAGCCCACAAATTCTCATCTTGATCTGACCTCTCCTCCTACAAAAACGTCACCTTCAGTCTGGAGGGTGCTTACAGTACAGTGGGGCGATAACATCGGAGGAAAGAAGCACTACTAGCCCACCTATCCGGATCTTTATGCATGTAGCTATCTTTGGAGTCATTATCAGCAAAAATATCAGTGGTAATTGTTAATTTCTCTCTGCAAACCCTAACTCTAATTCAGCTACATTTTAGGGTATTTTTGCATGGCAAGTTTGCATGCACAATTATTTCGTAGTTTTGTATAAGATTGAGTGTGAGAGTCAGCACTACAATAGAGAATTAGAGAATATCAGTATTTTGGATATTACAAATACCTTGAGAAAATACCATGGGTCCAAGAAACCATATGAGTATCTCACATTAATGTTGTCTTATCTTGACTAATTCTCCCAATCTATGACATTGTGCCAAGTGTAACTCCAAGTACTGGCCATAATTAGGTAAAATGAACCTAGATGGACCATGAAGTGGCAAGGCTAGTCAACAAGTATGAGATGAACCATCATGAGGGCACTAGAGGTGGTTTAGGGGCTTGGTTTTGGACCATTAACGAGAAAATTGATCAAATCCTCAAGAGGGCGCACCCAATCTCCTTAAAACATGGAAATGCAATAACTACCCCATAAATGTAGCATAGAGAAGTGCAATGACTCAATAGAATAAGGAAAGGACTAGGTAAGTGGACAAACAATATTTTATGGTGTAACCACTATTCTAAGTGGATCAAATGTGGACACACTAGGATCCAAGACACTGAACTAGGAACTATAACCATTTTCACATGGAACAACTTACACTAAACACTTGGAATGTTATGCAAAGATTATTAACCAAGTTATAGATGGAAAATATGTTCCAACACCCCCCCTTAAGCCAAAATGTTTGTGAGCAATTATTGAGGGCCCAAGCAACAAGGATTATGGTCTCCCTTTATATTATTGATCCATATGAATTGAGGAAAGAGGAAAAACCACATGGGAAAAATCCTCCCTAAAAAATGGACATGAAAGAGAAACCAATAACTGTATACACTCTAAACTCAATGACTATGTATGGAGGAATCTTACACTTGGGAAGGAGTAGAATGTGCTCAACCAACTCAGGAATGTGTACAACTACATGATGAATCTTGGGACCATGTAGAACAACTGAAATGCATTGATAGGAGGCCGAAGGATTCTCTTGAAACTTTAACTTTGAACCAATCGGGGTGCCATGTCCAAAAGAGAATTTAAGTGCTTGAGAATAAGTGATCCCAAGCGAATCATAAGGATCTTGAAGCATCAACTTCGAAAGAAGGTTGTAATCAACTCCAAGAAGTTGGAACAAGAGTTCCAAATGTTCCATTGTGATGGATAAGGTTTCTCCATCCTCAAATGAACTTGAAACAATTCTACTAGTCATGATGTAGGAATACATAGGAAGCAAAAGAGTGTGAATTAATGAGAGATCTTCACTTGACTTCCAAACTTCTCCCTGACCAGATTTCGAACCAATACTCTCATGTGAAGAAAAACCATCTTCTAGAGAAGGCTCATAGCTATGATCACCAACTAGAAACCCATCTTCATCATTCGTAATAGAATACATAGAGGAGACAAATCATGGAATGGAAAGATAACTCTTCAACAATATTGATGGCAACAACTCGTATGTTATCTTCACGAAAAATAGCTTCTTGGAAAAGAGAGGAAGCCACAAAGGAAGAAACTTGAGTTGGATCATTTGTTGAATCTCTATCTACTTATTCTTCTTCATTTTGAACAAATTCATGAGAAATCAAATCCATCAAGCTATTGTAGTCACATGTAATAAAAACTTGGAAATCTATTTTGGAAGCAACACTAGAACCCCATAGGATTTGATACCATGTAAAATTTGCCATTGCACAACAACACAACAGAAGTTCTAAGTCATGTGCATATCCAATCCTATATCTAGATTCAACAGAGCATGCTTCACTTATAATTTACCAAGGAGAAAGACATGAAAATAAAAGAAATATGAAGCAAATATTAAGTAGAACACAAGAGTAAAACACTCAAGTGGATTGATCTTCCATTGTGTTTATTGAGCAAAACTCCATTACAATATATAGGAATTATTACACACAATACGTTGGGAAAATACCATGGGCTACAAAATACCATGGGTTAAACAAAGCATATGAGTAGGTCACATTAATGATGGCTTATCTTGACTAATTCCCCCAATATATGACATTGTTCCAAGTGTAACTCCAAGTAGTGGCCATAATGAGGTTAAATGAACCTAGATGGACCATGAAGTGGTTAGGCTAGTCAACAAGTATGAAAGGAACCATAATGAGGACACTAGAGGTGGTTTAGGGGCTTGGTTTTGGACCATTAATGATCAAATTGACCAAATCCTCAAGAGGACGCACCTAGTCTCCTTAAAACATGGAAATTTAATAACTACCCCACAAATGTAGCATAGAGGGATGCAATGACTCAATAGAATAAGGAAAGGAGTGAGTAAGTGGACAAACAAGCTTGTATGGTGTAACTACTAGTCTAAGTGGGTCAAATGTGGACAAACTAAGATCCAAGACACTAGACTAGGAACTAGAACCATTTTCGCATGGAACAACTTACACTAAACACTTAGAACATTATGCAAAGAATATTAACCAAGGTCTAGATGGGAAATATGTTCCAACACCCCCCCTTAAGCCAAAATATTTGTGAGAAATTATTAAGGGCCCAAGCAACAAGGATTATGGTCTCCCTTTGAATTATTGATCCATATGAACCGAGGAAAGGGGAAAAACCACATGGGGAAAATCCTCCCTGAAAAATGGACATGAAAGAGAAACCAAAAAGTCCATACAATCTAAACTAAATGACTATGTCTAGAGGATTCTTCTTCTTGTGAAGAAGTGGAATGTGCTCAACCAACTTAGGAATGTGTACAACTGCATGATGAATGTTGGGACCATGTAGAACAACTGAAATGCACTAATAGGAGGGAAAAGGATGCTCTTCAAACTTGAACTTCGAACCAACCAGGGTGCCATGTCCAAAAGAGACTTTAAGTGCTTGAGAATAAGTCACCCCAAGCGAATCATAAGTATCTTGAAGCACCAACTTCAAAAGAAGGTTGTAATCAACTCCAAGAAGTTGTAACAAGAGTTTTGAAATGTGCCATTGTGATGGCTAAGGTTTCTCCATCTTCAAATGAACTTGAAGCGATTCTACTAGTCATGGTGTAGGAATACATAGAAATAAAAAGAGTGTGAAGCAATGAGAGATATTCACTTGACTTCCAAACTTCTCCTTGGCCATCTTTTGAACCAATACTCTCATGTGAAGAAAACCCATATTCTAGAGAAGGCTCACTATCGTCACCAACTAGCAACCCATCTTCACCATTCGTAATAGAAGACATCGAGGAGAAAAACATAGAATGGAGAGATAACTCTTCAACAATATTTATGGCAACAACTTGTATGTTATCTTCATGAAAAATATCTTCTTGGAAAAGAGAGGAAGAAACTTGAGTTGGATCATTTGTTGAATCTCTATCTACTTCTTCTTCTTCATTTCAAACAACTTCATGAGAAATCAAATCCATGAAGCTATTGTAGGCACATGTAAACCAAACTTGGAAATCTATTTTGGAAGCAACACTAGAACCCCATAAGATCTGATACCATGTAAAATTTGGATTCCACAACATCACAACAAAATTTCTCAATCATGTGCATATCCAATCCTAGATCTAGATTCAATAGAGCATGCTTCACTTATAATTTACCTAGGAGAAAGAGAGGGAAATAGAAGAAATATTAAGCAAATATTAAGTAGAACAAAAGAGTAAACCACTCAAGTGGATTGATCTTCCATTGTGTTTATTGAGAAAAACCCCATTACAATATATAGTCATTATTACATGCAATACCTTGGGAAAATACCTTGGGATACAAAATACCATGGGTCCAACAAACCATATGATTTGCTCACATTAATGTTGGCTTATCTTGACTAATTCCCCAAATATATGACATTTTTCCAAGTGTAACTCCAAGTAGTGGCAATAATGAGTTGAATGAACCTAGATGGACCATGAAGTGGTTAGGCTAGTCAACAAGTGTGAAAGGAACCATCATGAGGGTGCTAGAGGTGGTTTAGTGGCTTGGTTTTGGACCATTAATGAGAAAATTTACCAAATCCTCAAGAGAGCGCACCTAGTCTCCTTAAAACAAGGAAATGCAATAACTACCCCATAAATGTAGCAGAGAGGAGCACATTGACTCCATAGAATAAGGAAAGGAGTGGGTAAGTGTGTCAGGATATTTAGACATTTAGGATTTAGTTAAGATCAACTTGTGTAATATATCCATTAGGTAAAAGTGTTTTTCTTTAGTATGCATTAGTATGCATTTGTAAATATTCTAATTCAACGGTTACGATATGTTCTAGACATAGAGTAATCCGACGGTTCAACTTCTCTTAGATCATACCTACCATTGATCCGTGGCTTAACACCTGATTGGTCTATGATCTCTATTTAAAGAGCATAGAGAGTCCTTGGCTAGTTGATCGATTATTAGAAGCTCATGTAACTTTCTTTCTTTTGCATAATAAATTGCTCCAAGTAGCTATTTGGCTGGGGTCATGGACTGTTTCCCTCTCGAGGGTTTTAACCACGTGACAAACATCGATGTGTTGATCTATGATCTATTTGTGTGAAGTGGTTGCTCAAGGTGTTTGGTCTTTTGGGAGTACCTTGTTAACCCGAACATGGTATCAGAGCTTTTATGAAGAGCCGCTTTCGGTTTTGATATAGATCTGGAACCGGTGTTGCCGAAACTTTGAAAGAGTTTTTGTTTCTGGATTTTTCGTGCATTTTTGGCCTATGGGAGCTGTTCCATTACGTCTGGAGTGCCATTTCCATTGGGAAATAGTTTTCGTTTCACCGAAAACCGTTTCCATTTGCTCCAGAAACACCCATTTCGGAAAATATGAAGGTATAATGTTACAGTGATGGATTTGTTTTTTTTAAATCTCTCATATTTTATCAGTTTATTCTTAGATCTTTTAAATTTTAGTCTCGAACTGTTGTTTTCACTGACTGCGTATACTCTTTTCCGTGCACCTTGTGCGATCGCGGTGAATCAGAAACAGTAAGGGAAAGTTTTTTTTCTTGTTTTCTCGACTACGTATGCTCTTTGCCGTGCACCTTGTGTAATCATGGCAAATCAGAAACAGCGAGAAAACTTGAAAACATAGACTTTCCGGGTAAGCTAACCAAGATATAACCCCATTATGTGGAAAAAGTATTTTTTGTTTTTTTGTTTTTTTTTTTTTTTGTGATTTGCAGGAAAAGAAAGCAAGCACGAAAAATGAGAGAGAAGAGTAAAAAAAAAAGCCTCATTCCTCTTTCCATACTTTTATGTACCTTTTAAACTTAGCTCACTTGGTCCAAAGTTGCTTTACACCTTGATAAGTCTTGAGTTCAAGTCTTATCAAGCTACTTTTTAGCGCATGCAATTTCTATTTTCAAGTTACTTTATTGTAAAATTGCATCTCACATAAATAAAATAAAATAAAAGTGAGTCACTTAAGTCTTTTTATTTATCGCCGCACTATTTAAAAGTCACATTATTGTAAAAGTGAACATCACTTATTCTACAAAAGTGATTCACTTCAAAGCAACTTTATTGTAAAAGTGATTGTCAAAGGTTGATCTTGGGAAGAGGGGGCTTCTTTTTCTTAGTTGGTCAAGTTAATATCTGCCACATCACTATTGAGGACATCTTCAACATTTGTTTTGATCAAACATAACTTCATCATCTGGAATCAGTTTTAAGTGCCGTTTTTTTTTAAATCGCATATTTTTTCGAGCTCTTTGCATCCAGATAGTTAGTTTCTATTCTTTCAGCCATTATTTTATAGTATGGCCGCCCCTTATGATATTATACTTACAAGCTGTAACTATTTCTCATAGAAATCTCCTATGGAGGATGTTCTGCGAAGTAGGGGACTTTTCAGAATAACCTCAGGGAAAAAAACAGAACCCACTAACGATGATAAGAAAATTAAATGGGAAAATCGATGTGATGAATCTCATGGATTGATTGGGATGTCAATCTCTACTGATTTTTTATTCCACATATCTAGAATTAATGAACCTAATCTCGCTTGGGAAAAGTTGGAATCTATGTTTGGTAAACACAATGAAATTCGGGGTCATCAACTTGAGAATGAGTTGCTTTCCTTGAATCCAAATTATTTTTCATGCATTCAAGACTATTTATCTAAGTATAAAACTCTTAGACTATTATGTGCCGAATGCAAGATTAAGAAAGAAGACAAACAATGTATTTATCATATTCTTTCAAAACTTGGACCTGCATATTCTGTTTTTGTATCTACATTCTACTCCATGAAAAAATCCTTAACTGCAGCTAGCTATTAAGAGCCTAGCCTTGAATCCTTTTGTTATTCCTTAATTAGAGAGCAAGATAAGCTCATTCATCTTGGAATAATTAACAATGCAAATACATCTAGGAAAGCCTTATTGTCCCAACAGAAAGAAAAGTCCAAGCCTCCCAAGAAACAAAATTTTTGCAATAATAAGCCAAACAACAAGGGTCCCAAACCCTCTCAGTCAATTCCTCCTTTAAAAAATGACAAAGGGTCCAAGCAAAAAGGAAAGAAGACTGGGCGTCATTACGATTTTTGTGGGAAAGATAATCATAATGAATCTAAATGTTTTAAGAAGATGGCAGCCTTGGAAGCAACAATAAAGAAGCACCACATCATCCTAGATTCGTCTTCAGAATCTAACTCTCATGGACATGCACTTTGTGCTTCTAGTTACTCTTATACTGCATCTTCTTCTTCTACTTCAAATGAATGGCTTATTGATTCTGGAGCATCTTATCATATGGCTAAGGATCAATGGATAGAAGATTCGTTGGTGAATTTATCGGTATCAACTCCACTCAGTTATGTGCTAGGAATGGCAGGGTGTACACCTCTGCAAGGCACAGAAATTTTTTCATTTGTTTGAATGTGGGCTAAGTCTATTTTCTTAAGCCCTCGACCGAGGTATGAACCTCGACCGAGGTATTTAAATACCTCAGTCGAGGTCTTAACGAAACCTAAACCGAGGGTTTGTAAAGCCCTCGACCGAGTTAATACCTCGACCAAGGTATTTATTAACCCTCGGTCGAGGTTTTAATACCTCGACCGAGGGTTAAGAAATACCTTGGTCGAGGGTTGAACAAAACCTCGGTCAAGGGCTTGATAAAACCTCGGTCGAGATATTAAGACCTCGGTCGAGGGTTTAACAAGCCCTCGATCGAGGTGCGTTTTTTCTGTTTTTGCCGAAATGCACTTGCCAAAAAGTGTTACCCAGGTCCGCGGATTCACCCTCCAGTAGAAAATGGTAATTTCAGTGATGTACTATGTGTTCCAAAAATTTCCTGCAATTTGTTATCAATCTATCAAATTACTCATTCAGGTGAAGGTAAAACTGTGATGTTTACACCTCACCAAGTTGTAATCAAGAATTTTAAAAACCCTCAAAATGTCCTAACTACTGGAACTGTTGATGATATTACCAGGTTGTACAAATTTAACAACTTTGGGTCATCACCTTTTCCTTCAGCTTTTGTTGCTCATAGTGATAACTTGAGCAAACTTTAGCATGAGCGATTTGGTCACTTAAATTATCGTTCATTGCAACAACTATGTAAAGACAATATGGTAACTGGTTTTCCAATGGTATCTTGCAAGGATGGTGTTTGTTTCGGTTGTGTACTCGAAAAACATTATCAAGACAGTTTCGACAAACGTTCCTCTTGGCATGCCTCGGTTCCTTTGGAGCTTGTGCATAGTGACTTGTGTGGTCCTCTTCCATCTGCATCCTTTTCTCGTTTCAAATATTTCTTAACTTTCATTGATGACTACTCCAGACACACTTGGGTTTACTTCCTAAAACTTAAGAGCGAAGTATTTAACATGTTCTTGGCCTACAAGGGCCTTGTTCAAAAACAATCTGGTCATCAAATTATTAAGTTAAGATCTGACAATGGAGGAGAATATGTTAACAACAATTTCACTACTTTCTGCACTGAACAGGGAATCCAACAACAACACACTGTTCCATATACACCACAACAAAATGGTGTAGCTGAACGGAAGAACCACACTTTAAAAGAAATGGCTAATTGTATGATCCAATCTAAGGGACTATGTCTTCAATATTGAGCTGAGGCCATAAATTGTGAAAATTACATAGTTAATCGCGCACCCACTAAATTTTTACAAGGTATAACACCGAAAGAAGCATGGAGTAAAATTAAACCAGATGTAAGTCACTTTTGTGTGTTTGGTTGTGAAGCATGGGCTCACATTCTGGATGAAAAACGGAAAGCATTGTAGCCTAAAAGTGAAAAGTACATATTTGTTAGATATTCAGAAGATGTAAAAGGTTATAGAATTCTTCATCCCCATTCACATGATATAATCATTAGAAGAGATGTTAAATTTGATGAAAATCCCTTGGCCTACGAGCCTAACTTGGCGGGTGTGCCATCTTTGGCCTGCGAGCCTAATTCAGAAATTTTGCCTTCTTATTCTTCTTCTTCTTCTTCCAACTTGCTTAACAGGTTTCCAACTTCACTTTCTGATGATGACAGTGAGAATGAAAATCCACCTCCGCCTGCTCATGTTCCTCCAATTGAACCGGCACCAATGCCTCCTCAATGGGTTCAACATGTGAAGCAGCTGGTGATCTTGCCGGTGATCCTAGAGATCAACGTAGAACACGTTCTCAGTTTCAGCGAGCCTCTTCCCTTTTGGCTCAAGTTTCTGAGAATCACGATCCAGAAACTTTTGCAGAAGCTTCAGGAAATCCAGATTGGGATGCAGCTATGGATGAAGAATATCGTTCCTTAATGGAGAACAATACTTGGGATCATGTTCCTCTTCCAAAAGGAAGAAAACTTGTCGGATGTAAATGGGTCTACAGAACTAAGTATGCATTAGATGGAAGTGTTGAAATACTTAAGGAAAGGTTACTTGCCAAAGGTTTTTCCCAAGTTGAAGGGATTGACTACAATGAAACCTTTGCCCCTGTAGCAAAAACGAACTCCATCTGCCTTGTTCTTTCTCTTGCAGCCTTACATAACTGGGAATTCCATCAAATGGATGTCAATTCTGCCTTCTTACATGGTGATTTACATGAGGAAATTTACATGGAACAACCTCGTAGATATGTTCAGAATCACTCTAGCCTTGTTTTTCTCCTTAAGAAATCCTTATATGGCCTTAAGCAAGCTCCTAGAGCTTGGTATGCCAAAATGGATAGCTTTCTCCTTGACACTGGTTTTTCTAGATGCCATTCTAACCCCAATGTCTATACCAAGAAAGTAGGAAACCATCTCATCATACTTGTTCTTTATGTTGATGATCTTATCCTTACCGGTAGTGACCCTAAATTTATAACCCATGTGAAATCCAGTCTTAAGCAAAATTTTGAAATGTCAGACTTAGGACATTTGCATTATTTTCTTGGTCTCCAAGTCTTGCAAACCAAAGAAGGAATCTTTCTTTCCCAGTCTAAGTATGCTTGTGACCTTCTTCGTCGCTTCCACATGGAAGATTGTAAACCATCCCCTTCTCCCTTCCAGTCTGGAGTCAAACTTTCTGCCACTTGTACTTCCCCTGAAGTAGATGCCACCTTGTATCATCAGCTTGTTGGTAGTCTTTTATACTTGACTCATTCTCGTCCTGACCTTTCCTTTTCCTTTGATCCTGTTGCCCGTTATATGCAAAATCCTCATGAAAGTCACTGGAAAGCAGCAAAAAGAATACTTCGATATATTCAAGGTACAATTCAATTTGGGATTCATTACAGTACAGGGGGGAAACCTTTGTTGGTTGGTTTCACTGATCCAGATTGGGCCGGCGATCTTGATGATCAAAAGTCTACTGCAGGTTATGTTTTTAGTCTGGGATATGGACCTGTCACTTGGGCTTGTAATAAACAACAAGCTCTTGTTCTTTCTTCAGCAGAAGCAGAATATCGAGCTTCAGTTAATGCTATTCAGGAAGATTTATGGCTTCGACAGATCCTTTCAGAGTTTGTATTCAAGCAGCAACATCCTAATCCACTTTGGTGCGACAATCAAAGTGCCATCAAGCTTGCCAAAGATCCAGTTCTACATCAGTGCAGCAAACACATTGAGGTACACATGCACTTCATCAGAAATCTTGTTCATGATAGTGTTATTGAAGTTCTTTATTGCCCTACAGATGATCAAGTTGCAGACATCTTCACCAAGTCTCTTACAGAAGCGAATTTTTCTAAACTTCGGTCTATGTTAGGAGTTCAGGAATGTGTCCTTAAGGGGGGATAGGCTCTAATGCCTCCTTCCTTCTCCTAATAATGTCACTTTTGTAATTCCTTCAATCCTATCCCAAGTTGTTCTTAAGGGGGGATGTTAGGATATTTAGACACTTAGGAGTTAGTTAAGATCAACTTGTGCAATATATCCTTTAGGTAAAAGTGTGTTTCTTTAGTATGCATTAGTATGCATTTGTAAATATTCTAATCCGACGGTTATGATATGTTCTAGACATAGAGTAATCTGACGGTTCAACTTCTCTTAGATCATACCTACCATTGATCTGTGGCTTAACTCCCAATTGGTCTATGATCTCTATTTAAAGAGCATAGAGGGTCCTTGGCTAGTTGATTGATTATGAGAAGCTCATGTAACTTTCTTTCTTTTGCATAATAAATTACTCCAAGTAGCTATTTGGCTGGGGCCGTAGACTGTTTCCCTCTCGAGGGTTTTAACCACGTGACAAACATCGGTGTGTTGATCTGTGATCTATTTGTGTAAAGCAGTTGCTCAAGGTGTTCAGTCTTTTGGGAGTACCCTGTTAACCTGAGCAAAGTGGACAAACAATATTTTATGGTGTAACCACTAGTCTAAGTGGGTCAAATGTGGAAAAACTAGGATCCAAAACACTATATTAGGAACTAGAACCATTTTCACATGGAACAACTTACACTAAAAAATTGGAACCTTATGCAAAGACTATTAACCAAGGTCTAGATGGGAAATATGTTCCAACATTTTTCAACAATATGATTTATCCTCTCTTGTCTTCTTTAATCATTAAAATAATATGGGAATTCAAATTCCATATGACCTTGCATTAACATATTTATAGAAAGAACCTTCAATTTTACCTCCTCTGCCCCTACCTCTTGCTAACCAACGTCTTCCTCTATCGACATTAAATCCTCTTCCAATATGTTGGTCCATAGGATAGAGCTACTATCATTTTATTCCACTTTTTTTTTTGTTCCTCTTCTAATATGACCCGAGGGCAGAATATGCAAGGTTAAATATATATAATTTGACCATAATGGGGGCATATATGGACCTAAATATATATGTAATAGGGTCGGTGTAATGAAGAGGCCTTGTGTGCAATGAGTGAATATGTATATATAAAGGAATGTGGTCATTGTTGAGGAATGTGTGAAATTATTATATGAATGTGTTGGGGTATTTGGAGAAGGATCCCCTATTCTTTAAGGATTTATTATGTAACGTATCTTTCTTATCTATATTGGATTTGTGCTCTACGTTTACGTTGTTGTACATGGTGTGTAATCTTTTCTCTTGTGTGATATTAAGGATTCAGTTCATAAAATGTTTGAGATTTTTTTTATTATTTCCTAACTGTCAAAAGTGTAAATAACATAGTTGTTCATGATTGGTATTGAAGGGAGAAATTCACCCCATAATCACTCATATATTTATAGCCTCTATTCAAATTAAGGGCTAATAAATATTGATCTGAGCTCATTTCTAAACATAAAGGGTCTAATTCAATAAACAATGTTGATAGATGTTGGGTTTGTGCTCTCTCTAGGATCCATAAGACAATTGACATTGTGTACAACATCTTTGCCAATAATATAAAAAGATAAAGGGCCACAATGAACTTATTTTAAGTCAATTTTTTCCATGGAAAGCGATAGAAATAGGACTCTTGAGAAGACAAGTTGACCTCATGAACATTTGTGTCAAACAACTATCATTAAAAGTGCTTTCAAGTGAGAAGAAAAAACACTTTCTAAAGCATCAATTTTTCCTCATAAAAGGTTGACAAAACAACAAGTTGAAAGTGACTCAAAATGGTAGTTAAGATGGTGAATTGGAGGTACAATTCAACCTTTTTATTGATTAAATGAAAATAGCATAAATCTTTTCTAAGCAACAGAAAAAAAATCCAGTAGGAAACCTGCATGCAAAAAAAATGTTTTTTGTTTGTTGTTTATTTTCTATAAAAATAACAACTAGGTGGACTTGGTTTAATGGAAAGGGAGTTCTATATATTCAAATTGGTAATACAGAAGAGGATTTAGACAATTATTTTTGGGAGAAATGCTGATAGAAACAAAACATCTCTTCATTATCTATCCACCATGCCTTGACTACTACCTCATTTGTTGGCGAGGAGACCATTGGAAGCCTTACATGTCAGTCACTATAATGAAAACAACATCTCAGCAACATGTGCTAGAATCATATATGTTTTATACTAGCTCTTTGTTCATTGGATACTAAGTATTTAACAACTAGTAAATGATTGGTAGTTCATTGTTCTTGTTTTTATTTTCTTTATACTCAATTCATGATTATTTCAATTTATTTCATTTGGTTCCCTATCATATTCACCTCTAAAACCTATTCTCAACCATCTAAATTCAATGTGGAATAAACCTAATTATTTAATGTAGCATGTTTTTTTATACAATATATATGCATATTTTCATATTAGGCAACAATGTGTGACTTCTTTGGAACACCCCCCTATGATTGAAAAAGAACCAATACAAAAGGAGAGGCATGCCAACTATGATAAGGATTGGCATGCCTATAATGATCACATGAATTTTTCTTGTGCAAATATATGTGATAACAAGGCCACAATAGTACCCAACCTACCCATCCTCCCATGGCACAACCAATGGTACTACAAATATCCTTTCTGTCATAGGTGACAGGGGTTATTCAAAACACAACCGATGATTCCTTGACCTAATTAATCTTATATGTATTGAATAATCCAAGTGACCCTTGTTTCTTGAATATATAAATGACCTTCGATGGTATCGATCTTCAGACTCGACATAATCAATACGACATGTTAGTTGAACCTATTAATTTCAACAAGGATATCGATTCACATTTTTTGCAAGGACCCTTACATATCCCATGAAAAATTTTTGACCCTACACTAAAGATACATAATATACCCTTATGTCACATAGCTATAACCCTAATGATATAGACACTCATAAATGTAGTGTTGTGGATGAATTGGCTCAGTCCCCTACTACCATGTTTACCTTGGAAGTTCTCCAAAGGTATTGTGTGCAATGTAAGTCTCTTATGTACATTAAGTGCAATAGATCCTTCTAATACTCATCTAATCACTTTTTATTTAGATCAAGTCAAACCTCGAATTCATTTTTCAATATCCTTCTAATTTCTTGTCACCATCGAAAACTTCACTATCCATCAATGCATCATTAACAAAGGAGCATCCACATGTCTAATGTCAATACATATTTGGAATAATTTTGATTCCTTTGAATTGACCCCATCCCTCATGATGTTATTTTTGTATGATGACCAACCTTCTCAACTACAAGGATTTCTCTAAAACATTTCCATAGAACTTATCGGTAAGACAATCATGTTAGATATTTAGGTTGTAGATGCCTAAATAGACTAGAACCTCCTCATCGGACATAACTACATGAACACTATGAAAGTGGTTTATTCCACTATCTTTATAAATATAATGTCCCCTCATAATAGCAATATTGTTATGCTTGATAAACTTACATACCATGATCCCAAGGCTACTACTAGTCCAAAGAATTTTTTGTGTATGGTCGAGGGAAATCTTTACATGCCTTATTTCACTAGATTTGTCCCTAAAATATTTTAAGATACCTCTGTAATCATAAATTTTATAGAGGCTTCCCCCTCTTACCACCCAAGAGGATTTTCAAAGTTATGTATACCTTTGAAAATACCCCTACTCAATAGTACAGTTCCCTCCATCCTTCCCCTATGGAAAGACATATGTTTGTGGTATTGCCTATTCATTAAGTACATTTCCTCTTTCCTCCTCCAATGATCCTTCAAAGCCCTATTTTGTCTAATCTTAACCTTTAAGGGTTGAATTTATGTCACCCTATTTGGTACCTTACCCCACCAAACCCCCAACCCACCCATTGAGTCATTTAAACCCCCATTCAACCAATTGGTACTTCTCATACCCCACCACCTATGGTTATGAAAGAGACCCCCAATTCTAGTTAGCCTCTTCTAAAAAACAAGATTAAGGTGGAAATAAAAATCATTACAATTTAGTTTTCCCCAAACATGGTCATTTTTGCACCTTCCATGGTACCTCCTTAGGCTCCTACACCATGTGACATCTACAATATACTCTATCAAACCACCCATAAGTGTCCAAATTTGTTTATTTTGTGTTTCCATATCCATGTTCGAGAAGGATAAAACCAATACAAACACTCATATGGTTCATATTGCTCTTCCTGATGCTACCAAACATTATAATTTGACATTCCGTACCTACCACCCATGTGAATTATGCGGCATATATGGACACTATTAACACCATTTTATGAACCTCCAATTGTTTTATGCAACCTTGGTTAAAATAATCTTAGGTACTTAGAACATTAGGTCATAATAATTGAAGAGTTCCCTCCACCTGACCAACCAAATGAAGGAATTATATCCATCTATTCCATTTCTTCATCGGGATCATCATCCTCTTCATTTTTCTAATCACCCACCATGGTGATGAAACCCCCTTGATCTTTCTATTCATATCTTTCAAATTGATGAAAAATTCATCGAAGTTATCAACAACCCTAACTATCCATGGGATGATATGCATCATCGATATTACTTCCTCCCACAAGAATCCCTTTCATTAGATGAGTCTTTGAGCTAGTTCTCTATTGAATTGAAAGATTGTATTCTTCGAGGATATGTTGTTGGTTCATATTTTTTATTTTTTCTCCACATGCCTTTGAGGAAGGGAATATGACTAACATGTATCCAACTATCAAACTGAACATTTCGGTTAAGACTAATGTTATAAAAAATATTTTACTTGGTGCTTCCTGCACCTTTGAGGAGATTGCAACCCATAAATCTTTCTTCCAAGAATCTTGTGACATAACCATGGCAAAGCAAGTGAGATACTAAATTGGTGTATGAGGCTCCTTGTTCATTGGATAAGGGACATATTGACTACTAAAATCTATACAAGAGAGAGGCCTCATACTCCATAATTTAAGAGAGAGACCTCATACTCCATATTTTAAGGGGCTATCTATTCCAAGCTACTTGAGTATAAGAATAAGAACAAATAAATTAATTTTTAAAATCACGACTAAGCAAATAACAAGCAAGTGAGATACTAAATTGGTGTATGAGGCTCCTTGTTTGTTGGATAAGAGAGATATTGACTACTAAAATCTATACAAGAGAGAGGCCTCATACTCCATATTTTAAGGGGCTATCTATTCCAAGCTACTTGAGTATAAGAATAATAACGATGAATAATTACAATAAGTTAATTTTTAAAATTGCCACTAAGCAAATAAGAAGCAAGTAAGATACTAAATTGGTGTATGAGGCTCTCCTTATTTGTTAGATAAGGGACATATTGACTACTAAAATCTATACAAGAGAGAGGCTTCAAGTCCATATTTTAAGACGAGGCCTCATACTCCATATTTTAAGGGGCTATCAATTCCAAGCTACTTGAGTATAAGAATAACAATAAATTAATTTTTAAAATCACTACTAAGCAAATAAGACACTTAATTACTTCTTTGTGGAAAATGGGACTTCCTCAACAATTTGACTACTAAAACTTATGCTTCACAATAGAGAATGACATAATAATATATCATAAAAGCGACATAATAATATCTCATAAAAGTGACTTAATAATATCTCATAAAAGTGACTGATAATAAAAAATAAAGAATAAAGAATAAACAACTTTTATTTAAAAAAAAGGTAGACAACTTCTATTTATAGAAAGCCCACTGGCTGACTGAGAATAAAAAAAAACAGTAAGCAACTTTTATTAGTAGGCAACTTCTGTTTATAGAAATCCCAGCCGACTACGAACAATAGAAATATAGTTGTTTGAAAGTTTACGTCGTTTAAAATAGAAAGCCCAGCCGACTAAGATCAATAGAAATATAGTTGTTTGAAAGTTTACGTGGTTTAAAATATATATATAGTGCAAGATCAAAATAAGAATCTATAAGGATTTATTCAATAATTTTCCTTGGCTATCTTTGTGTCTATATAGGATTTCCTGGATATCTCTGTGTATATATATAGGATATATCTGGGCATCCTCAGGTAGTAACTCGGAAGTATAAGAGAAGTATAAGGATTTATTCAATAATTTTCCTTAGCTATCTTTGTGTCTATATAGGATTTCCTGGATATCTCTGTGTATATATAAAGGATATATCTGGGCATCCTCAGGTAGTAATTGGGAAGATGAGAGAAGTATAATGTCGTCATCTTCTTCTATCTCAAAAGTCCGTGGAGAAGGTGATTCATCAATGTCTCTGAGCTTGAAGCCTCTCCGATCCTGGGAAACCCTAGAACTTCCCTAAGAAACCCTAGAACTTCCCTAACCTAAGAAATCAATGTAGATGGTTTCCATTATGCTGTAAAGGGTTCCAGCTCTAGTAAAAAATTAATGGAGGACACTAACAAGGCCATGACTGTCCTATTGTTCTTCCAGCTGAAGATTCCAGTTCGAATTTCAAGAAAGTGAAGGCCTCATCTTTCGGTGTATTTGATAATCATGGTGGTTGGAAAGCAGCAGATTTTGCAGCTGTAAATATTGGACACAATATTTTACAGGCCTTAGTTCAGGGAATGGAAGAACAATCAAATAAAGATGATCTTCCTAATAAGAAGAATCTTGAGCAGGCAGTTAGAGCTGGGTATTTGAAAACAGATGACGAGTTCTGAAGCAGAAGGTTTCAGGTGGGAGTACTTGTGTAACTGCTCTCATTATAGATGGAAACCTAGTGGTTTCCAAATGCTTCTAAAACTGCTTATGGATATGATCCTGGTGAAATTGGTGTTGCTAGAAATTAGACTTGTTATGCTGAGAATAATGTTGCTCCTGGGGATGCTGCTTATTCTGCTGCTGGAGATTCACTAGCAGTTATTTGTATAAAAAGTAGTGATAGGGATGGTGGTAAAGCCTAAGCCCTGACACGTGATCACAAACCCGACAGGGAGGATGAGAGGAAACGCATAGAGGAATTGGGTGGATCTGTGACTCATTGGGGAGGAGTTCGGCGACTTGGAAGGATGGCTGTATCCAGGGAAATAGCTGATGGATTTATCAAAAAAATTATATCAGCTGAACCAGATACCAGAATCATTGTGATAAAATGTGAATGTGAGTTTATAATTCTGGCATCAGATGGGTTGTGGGATGTTGTGAGTAATCAAGAGGCCGTGGATATTGCGAATCCTGTTCTCTGGACATACGAGAATGGTGGAGGAGGTGTTGCAAAAAATTTGTAGAAGTAGCCATTGATAGAAAATCTAAAGATGATACAACTGTGATGATAGTGCGGCTCCATGGATTTTGGAGGCAAGGAAAAACAACATAAAGAGTGAACGAACACGCTCTGAACGCTTGTATTGAACACACTCTGAACGCTTGTATTGAGTATATCTATATAAATGTCTGTTATTTTATTTAATCTTTGTACCCTTTATGCATAATTTGTTTTACAGCTATATAAATGTCTGTTATTTTATTTAATCTTTGTAATCTTTATGTAGAATTTGTTTTGCAGGAATAAAATTTAAAATTATCATTTTATGTTAATTGTAAGCTAAAAATATTGTTTTATTTAATTTTCGTACCTTGCATTTAATTTTCGTACCTTGTCTGAGGAATTTGTCTTAAAATTTAAACTTATCATTTTATGTTAGTGTAAGATAAAAATATAAACTATCAAGCATGGTCGTGTAGTGTTTTACTTTTTCAATGTAGTAATTAGTTATTCTTGATCTTTTACTATAAAATAAAAAAATCAATTTTTTGCTTTTTTATATGTTATTTCAAAGTAATAGATAGTAATGATGATGATGTTAGGTAAGGAATTTAACATTTTTAAATTACTTTCCATTAATAAGCAATGCACATTGGCTAAGCTGAGTAACATATATTTTGAAAGTTTTCATAGTGATTACTAATAATTTTTCTATGATCTTATTTATATATAAATATTAGTTATTTAATCAATATTTTTTTTAATCAATCTGGTCTTTAATTTATGGACCTTTGTTTGCCAGAAATGTCCAATTTCACTTTATTGTGAAAAATATATAAATAATATATTGAAAATGCATGATAAGAAGCTACATTATTTTTACCATGTATTTATTGAGGTAAAATGATGATAAGCAAGTTATGAGTATGGAATATATAAGATATATTATTTTATAATGTAATTATTGAGAAACTAAATAAATATTGTTGTACCTATTAGATGAGCTTAAAACATCAAGAGGTTAACACAAGGTATAAGAATTAGAGTGATAAGTTGTGTATGTCAACTATTTCCATGATAATATCCATCTCCCTTCCATACATTTGTCATTATCTCCCTTCCATACATTTGTCATTGGACCTTTGTTTGCAAGAGTAGTCCAATTTCACTCTATTGTGAAAAATATATAAATAATATATTGTAAATGCATGACAAGAAGCTACATTATTTCTACCATGTATTTATTGAGGTAAAATGATGATAAGCAAGTTATGAGTATTGAATATATAAGTTATATTATTTTATATAATGTAATTATTGAGAAACTAAATAAATATTGTTGTACCTATTAGATGAGCTTAAAACATCAAGAGGTTAATACAAGGCATAAGAATTAGAGTGATAAGGTGTGTATGTCAATTATTTCCATGATAATGTCCATCTCCCTTTTATACATTTGTCATTCTAGTTTTAAGATCTTTGTTTGGTGTAGTATCTAGTTAGCTCTAAAATCAGAATATACATAAAGGCTTCTCTTGGTAATGAGGTCAAATTGACTTATTTACTTTTTACAATCATAAAATTTTGATTTTATCCATTTTTTAACTCTCATTTCATTTTAGGAAAATATTTATCGCATTATTACTATAATGATAAATAATGAAGTTGAGGGAAAAAACCACCATGATGAAGCAATTAGTTCCTTATGTCATGTAGTTGGCTTAGTCAACCACCCCCAAAGTTCCCTTATTTAAGTTTGAGAAATAATTTCAAAATAAAACAATTAATTTGATTGTTTTGGAGTAATTCAAAAATGCAAAATGATATAACAATATAGCTTTAGACACTCCTAAACAAAATACCCCTTAAACAAAATACTATATGTAAATCTTATGATTTCAAATCTTGATAACCTTAACTTTATCAAGTCGACTATATATGAAATGAAGAATGTGTTTTAGATTTCAAATGTTGTACCTCTTCTCTACTTTGCATTCTACAACTCTAGCTCCAAATTCTCATGAGTCATCCTCTTATCCAATGTTTTTTTTCTCTCCTTTCTTATATGTGGAAATTTCAAGACTTGTTTCTCATTCCATTTTTTGCTTCTTGTATGTGAAGCCTCAAGACTCAATTTCTTATTCAATTTTTCATTTTTTGTAACCTAAATTTGAGATTGAAAATTAGCCTAATTATCTTCTACAACAATAGAAGTATTAATTACCCACTTGAGATTTCTGGAATGTATTTACATGAAAATCCATATTCATCATGAACTTCAGGGAATGTATTCAAACAAAAATTCAAATTCATGAAAATGTTCATCAAAGAAGCATTTTTATCTCGGTTGGCATATTTTGTAATTATAATTAGTTTAGTATTCGTGGTTTTAGATACCTTATCGATAAGACAATTGGGTTTCCAATGGAAAGTCTCATTCTCGACATCCAAGAACATGAAACCCTTAATTCTGATGTAGATATCTATGAAAGATGAAGTTGATGGGCACAATAAAAAATATATATGAAATTTGGTGAAAATGGATTTAGAATTCACCTTCAAAGAAACAATCCAATACAAGTTTGGCAATTTTTGAATGGGTGATTTTATCAAGCATAATTTCTCCTTAATACCCTATGTTGTCTTTCATATTGTCTTTGGTTGGTCTGCTTACTATCTCATGTGTGCATTGAATATATTTTTATTACTGAAATGTAGAATTACTTAATGGATTTTTTTGTTGTTTCAAATTCATACCAAGACAAATACAAATAGATTGATTGATGTGTGTGAAAAATAAAATTTATGGCCTGATCATCATGATTGATAGAAGTTGACACCTCTATACGAGATGTGTAATGTCCCTAAATTTCATAAATACATAAATAAATTATAGGCTAATAAAATACTAAATTCAAGGACATCATTAAAACTTCTGCAGAATAAAACTTGGTTGTATACTGAACCTAAGTGGCGTAAGTTGTTTTCTTCTATGTGTTCTCGTGTCTAATGATGATGATTTACTTGATGTTGTTCTATTACTTTGACATGTTTGTACGTTTACTTTTTCTGTCTTAGTCACAGACATTTGTAGACACTTATGTTTATGTTATGTTTTACTTTTATTTTACATGTCTTTAAATTCCTTTATGGTTTTATTTAATAAGAGGTTGACTTAGCTCTGTATGTCAAGGGGTAGAGTGGTGGGGTTTTATCCCTTGAGGGACCGATAGGATAGGTAAGGATTCCTACTGCTAAGGGGATTATTTACTTCATCATGAACTAATTCAGGATCTTATTTCTCTTGTGTGGGTTGATTCGTCAGTGAACTCTCTCCTATGATCTTAGTGACAAAAAAATCCTAAATCGACAGCAAACTATATCGACACTACACTATTCCTGTGCATGACTGTGTGAAAAAGAGGACTAAAGTCATAGGCCTAAACTTTACCTAAATCTTATGGTAATAATTTTTATGAGATTATATTTATGCATGTTTATAAACTTCATTATATAAACTATATGTTAAGGTTTGAAACCTTAGATGCATTGTAATATATGGTTTGAACTATATGGTAATGGGTTTATGTTTATGGAATAATCTATATGTCATCGAAACTTTGTAATAGCATGAAGTTGGAGGGTTTAAGACTTATCCGATGTTGTTGGGTATGCAATGGTGCATACGATGTGAACCAAATGATAGCACTGTGGTTTTTTATTTAAACAATAATGGTGGAGAAGGTGGCAAATTTATTGCACCTTGGGAAGCACAGGAAAAATTCCACAAGCGTTGTGTAGGGTTTGTATGTCATTCATTTGGTTTTTTGCGTTACGATGGAGGTGAGGGTGGTCTCGTGCTCCCGGTGCAAGCTGCGTTACCAGCAAGCTTTCTCGTTGTTTCGACGGGTAAGTGATAGCATTAGTCTATACATTGAAATGTTGGTTTGGTAATGGTTTCGAATGCATACTTTTGATGGAATTCATGTTTGTTTGTGCGGGTGACAGAGCGTCGTTCTTTGAGTGGCTTGAGGAGGAAAATTACTAATTTCCTAGGTTGCGGGTAGGAGCTTTGGGATTTGGAATAAGGGGAACAATAAATGATGCTTGAACATTAGAATGGAATAAATATTTAATAAAGGATATAAATAAATCAATACAAGGGAAAATCAAAGTGGCAATTGATCATGAATACACATGGAGAATGTGGGACACACACAAGCTAAGAATTTGGTGCCACATGGCATCCTCCTCTTGAAATTTCGAATCCATGTAAATCCTAAAGGTTATTGGATGATTTAGAAGGATAATACAATTGGCCATATGCATCAGAGGTCAAATTTTTGGAAGAAACGTAACTTACATGGGAGAGGAAGAGTCATTTTGGAGCTAGTGGGACACTTGGACTATATTCCCTACCTCTATGACAACAATGATGAATATGCTATGACACCTATGACACAAATAAGATCTGAAGGCTGACATATGACATATCTAACATGTTGAGTCGAAATAGAGCATCCAAGAGAGCTCTCATGTGAGTTGGGGAATCTCAATGGGTTCCTACTCAAATTGGGGGAAGATGGAAAGCTAGGAAAGGGAGGACACATGGAAAATCATGAGTTTACACCCAAATTTAAGTTGTCTTGAGTTTGTGGATGGATTTGGAACCTTATAAGGATATGGATTTTTATAAAATATAGGAATCAACTAAGATAATGGCTTTTGATCATTTAATAAATTGTCCTTTGTGAATTGTGAGAGCTAGTGGATGACTAGTTTTCTTGCCTTAGCCAATTTCGAGGGTGAAAGATTCCCATCCAAGTTGGTGTTTGGAGATGCCACTTAGGTATTTCATGGAGATTTAATGGATTATTATTTGTAGGTTTAATATATAGGGAATCTTGTGTATTCTTCTATTGCAGCACTTTCTCTCAACCATTTCTCATTTTATGGCATATTCTTGCTCATGGAGGGATTACGCTTTAGGTGAGATAGTGATCTCTTTGGGGAATATTCTAATGCTCCATTATTTTATGTTCTAATTTAAATTCCATTTATTTCAAGTTCAGAAGAGTCTCAGGTCTAAATTCCAAAATATTTCATGTAAAAATGTTAAATAATGAAGAAATAGTGTCATTTCCCCACTAGCTTGTTGTGCATCATTGTAATGCTAATGAATTTGAATTGGGAGAAACCTTTCATTGTCCATTATTTATTTTAATAAGCTCAATATGATATTTTCTTCATTCTCATAAATTCCCAGGTCTAAATATCAAATGGTTGTATGGAAAAGTGATTATTAATGAGCAAACAATGACCATTCCCCCACTACATTGATGTATGCTATGATAATGCTGATTATTTCGAATGGGAGAATGTATATATGATAAATTTGTGATTAATATACTGTCATTAATGTGCATTACAAGTTTCATTTTCATTACTTAAGCATCGGAATCCATTTTACTGATTTTAATTGCATTGGGAGAAGATTAGGTGTCTTTTCTCCAAGGGTCAAAATTGTGATTTGGGAGCTGTTTGGGAGAGAGTCATAAAAGAATGTATAAAATGAACCATGATTCTTATGAGATCTTAAAAATTTCTCCCACACATCCCCTACCTCTGTTCAACAATTCGAGTGAATTTGGGTTCATTTGAGAAGCCATTTCCAACAATTACCCAGGGGGAATTGGAGCCCCAATTTGCTAGTAAAGACTCCTACTTTCAACAAAACATTAAACAAGTTTTCAGAATTAATTGGGGGGTAAAAAAACATGCCTGAACATCATATTTAATTTACAATATCGTTCATGTGTCTTTTGAGAAAAATTGGGAGCATTTGGGTCAATTTGGAGGTCTAGACATCAAAACTAGTTAAATTCCAATTTGGGGAAAAAAGTGGAAAAAGTGGTCATTTAATAAAATTTTAAAATTGGGACATTA
>LPNX010520491.1:0-47074 GCA_001517045.1 Pseudotsuga menziesii | reverse complement strand
CCCCCCTCCTCCTCCTCTCTATCTCCCCACCTACTAACATATTGTCTCACTCTCTTTCCCCCTTTCTCCACTTACCTGCAATCTCTTAACACCCCCATTAATATCTACCTCTAACTCCTTAACACTCCCTCTCCATGTATACCTTTAACCCCTTACCACCCCCTCCCCCAAACCTATAAATGGTATAATCACAAACCAAACAATATAGTTACAAATCACGTGCCTGTCTATGGTGATAAAATCATGTGTGCATTTTATTCAATAAAAACGTGTGCATGTTGTTATTAATAAAAACCCATACTCGTTATTGTCACATATGCTCCTAACCCCCCACTCCTAAAATCCTAACACACCCCTTCCTCTATCTCTCTCTCACACACATACACACACATCCACAGGTCACCCCATGCCACTAAGGACCCCCCCTCCACTCTATATTTTTCTCTCTCACACACACACACACACATCCCTATGTCTCCCCTTACCATTAACACCCCCTAACCTATAACCTACAACACCTAGACCCCCCCACACACATCCACATGTCTCCCCTTACGACTAACACCCCCCTCCCTTATATCACTCCCCAAACAATCCAACTACCTCTAACCCCCACCCCCCTACTACATCCCCTCTACAACACCTAGACACCCCCACATTAATCTAACCCACCCACTCCTAAAATACTAACACACCCCTTCCTTTTTATCTCTCACACACACACATCCACAGGTCACCCCATCCCACTAAGGACCCCCCTCCATTATATCTTTATCTCTCTCTATCACACACACACACATCCCTATGTCTCCCCTTACCACTAACACCCCCTAACCTATAACCTAAAACACCTAGACACCCCCACACACATCCACAGGTCTCCCCTTATTTGTGATACACGATTTTTAAACATATTCTCGCGTATATACATGTATTTGACCCTTAAACCCATGTACATCAGGATGTGTGCAAAAGGCCAAGTAGTGTTGGAGTTTTCCTTGATGTGGATCCGAGTCACTTGTCTCTTGGCCTTTCATATACCTTGAGATAGCTCGGATTTGACCTTCCATTACCCCATTGAAGCACTATATAAGTAACCCTTTGGATACATTGAAGGAGAGGAATTGAAGAGCAAGAAAACTATAGTCCATTGTTGTCAGAGCTTATACTTGAGTTTGCATCCCTTTGTCCCTTGGAGCACTTTGTGTTCTTTCCAAGCTTTCCTTTTCTTGTGAGCTTGCTATCAAGAGATGGAGGATTGAAGTGGTGGAGACCCAGGTGGAGGACTCAGTTTCTCCGATTCGCAGACGTGCCGACAGAGGTTGTCACTATTGTAATCTCTGATTTATATTAATAGAAATATCTTTTCCTATCCAATAATGTGTATTCAAATGAGTATTGAATCCATGGATGCTTTTAAATGAGTATATGTTATTGATTATATATGCTAGAGTAGGTCTAACACAATTATATATAGCATGCTTTTCTTGTTTACTGAATGTTGAGAGAGCAAATTATCAATACAAGCGAGAGTGGAAAAGCTCAACGGGGATCTACATCAACCGTCCATAATAAGGTATGTCTCGAGATCCTTTAGTGCTAGATGTTTGGTTTCTCCTGCATATAGGAAATGATTGATTTCTATAGTTACTCTTTCTGTTGCGGTACCCCAAGCCATAGGAAGTTTTCTCCGTAACAGAATTGGTGGCCATAGTCATTTCCTTTGGGGGTTTTTATCGGCATTCAATGTTCTTGAATTGGTCTGATTTCTCTATTTCTGAGTCAGGTCTGGGGGCATGTTTGTCTAGTAGTGTCTAATAGGAGTAAATTTTGTCTCAGCTTGTTTGTTTACCTTCTTTTTTATCTCTTTTTCTTCATGTACACGAGTTTTTGCTTCATAGTCGCATGCACACACGGTTTTTACTGGGATATCTGCGTATATACGCGGGTTTTCTGCACACAGTCACGTATTCCCTGAGTTTTTCCTTTTAGGGGAAGATTAAGTGTTACTGGGTGAGTTTTGATGATTGCTGAGTTTCCTTGGATGCTTCTAAATTCTGTATACACCTCTGTTTCTGACCAGAGATGCTTTTTAGTTTGAATTTTTTAAGAATGTTCTTGTCATTTCATTTTCTATTTTTTGTTTTGGGATTAGTGCATTAGGTATCTTTTACCTTAGTGCTTTGCGTGGGTTCTATTTGATAGTTCTTGCAGAGTCTAGGGGTAGTAGAGTCATTCTTTTGCTTTATTATCTCATTTTAATTCCAAAAATTACAAAATTATTTGCTTCTTTGCATCATTATGCATCATTGCATTTTTCATTTTGCATGGTACTTGCACTAGGTTTGCTTGGAGAAGTATTAGTCAGATTTTCATTTGAAGGAGAATTATGCATTTCACGTAGTAGCATACCCCATATTTCATTTGACACAGTTCATTTGCATTGACTTTTAGGTGTGCATTTTACTTCTTGTTGCATCATAACACCATTAGTTGCACGATCATTTGCCCTTTTGAGTAATAAGACAATTAAAATCAACGCATAATAAAATGAATTACACTCTTTTCTTTTATAGGGTGCACCAACAAGATTAGGTTTTAGGATCTTGGAATAGTTCATTGTGAGTAAATTCTCCAAGACCACTAAATGAAACATGTATGTGTCTGTCCAGGTGAGAGTGTGAAATTCCTTGGTAAAATTAGTGTTTCTCAGGATCCTCCTCTTACAAGGGAGTTGAGCACGAGGCAGTGTTAGCGGTTAATGATTGGGATGACCCCTGGTCATAACTGAGTAGCACCGAAGATATTTCCAGGATTGTATTCGTATCTGGGGGCTCTTTCAGGAGTTTCAGGCTTTGCTTCCCTGCCCATATGGTCAATCCCGCCTGCGACTGTCTGCCTGAGCATTGATTATATTGAGGTGACCTTAGTTGCCTTACCTAGGTTATCAAGGGGGTACTTCGTAGAGGTTATTCTACAAGTGTCTTGGCCGGGTAGGGGTTGGAAAACACAGTCGCTATATGCGTTGAAGCTGAGGGCCACTCTAATTGGTTACGAACCTCCGCTTGTTTTGTATGGGAGTCTCAAGCCTCTCCTAAGCGAGACACACCTGCTTCATTCGAGAGCTCACATATCCTACCCTTGTTTTCTTGTGATTTGGCTTTACATTGTATAGGTGTTTTCTCTGTGCACGCTAGTTTTCCTAGGGTTTACGTAATTAGAAAGAGTCTTTTTCATTTTTTGAGTCATTGTGGATTCGGGTGCGGCACTTCACCATTCTCGTCGTTTAGCAGGACTTCCACCTTCCACATCTCCTCTTCCTTTGGGAGAGAGAAATAGACAGTCCATGTGGACTACTTCTCACATTGATTCACACATGATGGGAGATCGCGAGGACGAGATTCCTGAGATGTCTTCTCCACCTCAAGAGGTTGGGGAGGAAGATCCTACTCTTGTATATGATCCTTCACCAAAAATACCTTCACATTCTAGTTATGATCCCTCATTCATAGGTCATCGGTATTGGTTTCCAGGCGATGAGACTCACCATGAACCCACAAGCACTAGTCATGTTCACTATGGTATGCCTGATATCCCTGCACATGATTCAGCACATCATGCCGAGTTAGAAGTTAAACCTAGCACTACACCTGGGGGCACTCCTATTCCTTTCCGTGCAGAGATATTTGGGAGCACTAGTCACATTACACCTTCCATCCTGGCAGTGGAAGATACCTCACATGTTCATCCTAGACCTAGTGTTAGTAGCCATATGCGGATACCAAAACCGAGACAAGTGACAATAGGGAATACCACTTACATCCCTTCACATGTCCCTTCGTCCTCTATTCCTACTCCTTCAAATGCATTTTTGACAACCCTTCCTCCCCCTCATTCACGTGGTCCTTCAGGTCGAAATGTTTCTACTAGTCATGTTCATACTATGACTGCTCGTACAGTAGTATCTTAGAGTCAAGTATCTCCTATTATCTCAGGAGGTCATATTCCTATTTCTAGATCATCTTATGGTCCATCACAAGGAGTTCCCCATATCCCTACTTATGGAGCTTCTCATGGGATATCCCATGGGACATCTTAAGGAGCTTCTCATGGATAATCTTATGGACCGCAGTATGGACAGAGCTATCAACCTTATGGGTATGGGTATCAACAACCTGCTTTCTCCTCTAATTACGGCTTTGTAGCGCTGCATAGTCAAGGTACACCACATCATAATGCTTCCATGTAGCCCTACACGGGTCAAACTTGAGGAGGATATTATGGCCAAGGCCATGGTATTTATAGTAGTCAGCCTTATATGAACCAAAACTATCAGGGAGCATGGCACAAACCGGCTCAACCTAGGCTCCCTTTCCTCACAACGTTAAATTTACCTGACTTGTCAACTCTAATGAATGATCCAGTATCTCATGACCCGGCTTGGCTGACTGTCCCTAACAAGATTCCCTCAGACATTCCCAAATTTGAGGGCAAACCAGGAGAATATCCTAGTGAACATGTCACTACCTTTCACCTTTGGTGCTCTTCCAACTCCTTACATGATAACTCAATCTGCTTAAGGCTATTTCAACACACCCTCACCGGGCCTATAGTGAAATGGTACATAGAGTTACCGATGGGGGACATTTGTTTTGTTCGATGACCTTGCTGTGACTTTCCTCAATCACTTCCAGCTACCTATGCGTTACGACGTTGGTACAAAACTCTTGTCGACATTTCGACAGGACAAAGCCACACATATCTCGGACCATATCCAAGAGTAGCGTAGACGGAAGAGGTTGATTAAATATTTCATACCACCGGAGTTTCTCCTTGAGTGGTTCCTTAAATCGTTTCTACCTTACATCGTGAAGGATGTTTCTACATACGGAGTCCAGAACGAGGAACAAGCAATTTTTAGGGCACAGGAATTGGATTTGATTTATGCTCAATCTGGACTATTATATGAGATCATACCTAACCCTCCGCGTTTTAGTTTCAATCCCAAGATCAAGCCTTGACCACATGCCAATGGCATTGTGGGTTGTACAAGTACCAAACCTGTGGATTCGGTTGTGAAACAAGTGAGTAAATCGTCTATTAATCAATCCATTTCGAGACAAGCCATAGCTTCGTCTCAACCCACCCAAATGGTGAATGTGCTTTTCGTGCAATCGTCAAAGCAGAAGGGCAACCAACAATCCGAAAGGAATAAGAAAAAGGGTAAAAACAATCATAGGGGTGGGAACAAGAATGAAAATACCAATTTTAATGACAAGAACGACTGCAATGCTGGAGGGGACAAGAAGTCTAAACGTAAGGTTAAGTTTCCTTGCAAATTGTGTAAGGATGAACACCTCACTCACTTGTGCCCTCGTATGGAAGACGCCTCGAGGTTAATAGCACAAGGCCCAGCTGTGCTGACCAATCCTTTACCCCATAATCAAAATATGAACTCAAGGACCCATGATCCTCATTCTGCATCGGGTGGAGATCAAAATCTGTCAGAAACTAGGACTGGTCATGGTTGCATCAACATGGTGCATGCTACTAAGGTTGTGACTCGTGCAAAAGACTATGGTTCATCACAACCAGACCTTAGGAAGGAACCTCCTCCAACCAAGAGCCCTGTGTGTATTCAAAATCCTACGAATAAACCTGAGATTTCACCTCACATTCCTAAGGGAGTCCTAAAGTGTTCGGGGCACAATCCTAATTCCCGAACCGCCTAGAGTTATTATGTTGTCAAGGATTTGGGCCAAACTCCTTGTGCGATGTCTGTGCTTGAAGTACTTCAAAGTTGTCTATCACAAAAAAAAGATTTGATTTTTTCTCTTAGGATTAGTGATGATAACTCTTCTTCCGTCATCAAATTTGAAACCATGGAACTACAGCCTCGCTTTCCTTACTACATGTCTCTCTTGATTCATGTAGAATGTCTTAACATGACCATCAAACGCACTGTGTTTGAAGAAGGCACTGCTGCTTTCATGATGTCTTTGTCGTGTTGGAAGGGTGTGGGTTCTCCTGAGTTTTCTAAATCCACTACCATGTTGACTTCCTTTGATGGTAGATCGTTTCAGCTGCACGAAATTCTTCCTTCTCTTAAGGTCCATTTGGGAGGGAAGACCGTCACGATCAAGGTCGAGGTGGTTGATGTGCCCCTTGATTACAATCTTTTACTAGGTCGGAATTGGATGTATAGTATGCAAGTCGTAGCCTCTTCCCTATTTCGAGTTGTATGCTTTCCATTTAATGGGAATATTGTTACAGGTGATCAGACATCATTCAAAAATCCAAGTGTTAATGCATCATCAGGAGATTCTATCCCAATTATCGATCATTCTCAGCCAGCAACTGGGAGTGTGGGTGTAGGCATGTATCCATCCCTTATGGTGAAATTTAGTTGTCCTACACATGTTCTTATGATCGAATCTAGTTTTGATGGGGCTTCATCTTCATTGAATTCAGTGTCTTTTCGCACTACCCATATGGAAGATCCTTGGATTCTTCCTTACTGATTCCTTTGAATGGACCTATCGAAATGAACATGTCATTGCCTGCAGCAATGATAGCATATCAAGTAAATCTTGATTATGTTGCAGAGCCTAGTCCTCCCTCTTCGCGGACAAAGGAGGAAGACCCGTATGTGCTGCCTGCATGGGTTGTTGAGTCCTCTCACGCACATGATTGCCTTGATAGTGTTTTTCCATCAGATGAAGCTATTATTGAGGCCATGTCTGGGGTTGAGCCACCTTGGGAAGAGTTGCATCATAGATCTTATTTTCTTCCAAATCTTGACCATTTGGAGCGTGAGGACTTTAGGGAGATTCTTAGCGAGAAGATTGGTAGTCTTGTGGTTCCATTAAGCTCTCTTGGTCAGATGGATGATGGGAACATGGCGAATATATCACCTACTATTCCTATCAATATCTCTCGCAATCCTAGCATGATCGAGAATGTCTATATTGGGGCAGAATGTTCCCATGCTAAGATTCAAGAGTATACCGAGTTGTTCAAAGAGTTTCGTGACATATTTGCTTGGTCATATGAGGAAATGCCAGGTATCGACCCTCGTATTGTTGAACACGAAATTAAGACCTTTATGAATGAGAAGCCTATTCGACAACGTTTGCATGCAGTGAATCCTAGAAAAGCACCCACGAGTAAGGCTGAGATAGAGAAGCTGTTAAAAGCCGGTTTTATCTATCTCGTTCCCTTGATGGAGTGGGTTTCAAACCCCATTCCGGTTGATAAGAAGTAGGGAACGATTCGTATATGCACTGATTTCCATGATGTAAATCGTGCTTGTCCTAAAGATAATTTTTCTACACCATTTATTGATCAAATTTTGGATGTGTGCGGGAAGCGAGGTATTTTCCTTTATGGACGGCTTTTCTGGATATAATCAGATTCAGATCAAACCTGGGGTTCAACACAAAACTGCATTTATTTGTCCTTGGGGTACGTTTGCATATCGGAAGATGCCTTTCGGTCTTAAAAATGCCGGAGCCACATTTTAGCGGGCTATGACCTTGATTTTTCACGATCTCAAATCAATTATTGAAGTCTTTTTGGATGACCTTGCTGCTCATTCTCAGTTGAGAATGCGTCATTCGTACCATTTGAGATTAGTATTCGAAAGATGCCGCCACTACCTGGTTAGGTTAAATCCGCATAAGTGCATATTTTGTGTGACGTCTGAACGCTTGTTAGGATTCATTGTTTCCGAGGGTATAAGAGTCGATCCCTTAAAGGTTGAGGCAATACTTCAATTGTCTCCCCTACGAAATATTAGACATCTTCAATGTTTGCAAGGCATGGAAAATTTCTTACGGAGATTCATGGTTAACTTTGCCAATTTGACTAAAGGATTTATGTGTCTTTTAAAGAAGGACACTACCTTTTGCTAGGATGAGCGAGCCCAAGAGTCCTTTGATGCTCTTAAGCGAGCCTTAGCATCGGCTCCCATGCTTAGTCCACCCGACTATAGCTGTGAATTTTTTATTTATGTGGCCGCGTCCATGGAGACGATTGGTATGGTTTTGGTTCAGGAGCATGAGGAGCTCCATGAGCATGTCATATATTATTTGAGCCGAAACCTTATATATGCAGAAATCTGTTATTCCCATGTGGAGAAACTTGCCTTAGCTACCATTCATGCGGTTCAGAGATTGAGACACTACATTCTCCTTCGCCAAAACTTGTTGGCAGCTCATGTCAATCCATTTCAATTCGTCCTCACTAGAAGGATGATCACGGGAAAGTATAATAAATGGATTGTTATTTTGCAAGAATTCGATCTCGAGTTTGTTTCGGTGAAATCGAAGAAGTCGTTGATTTTTGCGGAGCTCATTTTTGATTTCCCAAGTGAGGAGGAGGAGGAGGTTTATGAGGATACGTTTGTCGATAAGCATATTTTCCTTATCTCAACTCTGGATCCATGGTATGGGGATATCATCATATATTTACAAACGTTGAAGGTCCCTACTCACCTTTCACGGGATGAGCGACGACGATTACATCACGTATCTAAGAACTACCTTATAGTGGATAACACTTTGTACCATTGTGGTGTAGATTCCATTTTACGTCGTTGTTTAACCCATGAAGAGGCTGAGGTTGTGCTGAATGATTGCCACGGAGGGGCATGTGGTGGTCATTTATCTAGGATTTCTATAGCCCAAAAAATCTTGAGAGTGGGATATTTTTGGCCATCAATCTTCAAAGATTGTGTCAATGCGGTCAAGAAGTGCTCCCTTGCCAGGTGTTTGCACGCAATATGCACTCACATCCTGCCCCATTACATCTGATTATCACCGCCGGTCCCTTCACCAAGTGGGGGCTTGACTTCATGGATTGCAACCCGGCTTCAGCTAGGGGGCATCATCATATTATAGTGGCTGTTGATTATTTCATGAAATGGACTAAGGCTATGCCCATGATTAAATGTGACAGTGAGACAGTTGTGCATTTCGTATTCAACCAAATTACTCAGTTCAGAATTCTGAAAGAGCTTGTCACTGACCATGGTAGGCACTTTCAGAATCAAATGATGGAATAGTTGGCCTCGAAGTTAGGGTATAAGTAGGAGCACTCCTCTTCTTATTACCCTCAGGTGAATGGACAGGTTGAAGCAGTGAACAAATCACTTAATTCCATTCTCCAACAAACCATCGCACAAAGAAAAACAAATTGACATATCATGTTACATTCTGCTTTGTGGGCCTATAGGACCGCAGTTAAGACTACCACCGGTTTTTCTCCATATCAGCTCGTACATGGAGTGGAGTCTGTCTTACCGGTTGAATGCAAAATCCCTTCATTGAAGCTAGCTATAGAGATTTTACTAGACACTTCCACATTGGAGGAACATTTGGTCCACTTAGAGCAGCTTGATGAGCAGCGCAAAGATGCCTTAGTGTCTCTAGAAGTAAATAAGCATCACGTTAAGGTCCAATATGACAAGTATGTTCGTCCAAGGAGGTTTAGTGAAGGTGATTTGGTCCTTTTGTGGGATCAAGCTAAAGAACCCATCAGGGCAAGGAAGTTTAATCCCATGTGGCATGGTCCTTACGTAGTCAAATGTGTGTTAGAGAAGGGCACCTATGAGCTGGTGGATTATGAAGGGACAGCCTTGGCGGAGCCTAGAAATGGGTTCTATCTTAAAAAGTACTATGCATGATCTTCAGCCAGGGCTGATTATTGTATATTATTGTACAGTTTTTTGCATAGTTAGGTTTTCTTATGGTGATCGGGTTTGTTGATTAGCTTTCATTTATTATGGAAGATGTCAATGGATTATTCCTCTTACATATGATTTGTTGATGGTGCTATCCGCCACACTCAACACTCAGCCTCTGCTACTTGGGTGATTTATACTCCTACGGGTCAGGTATTGTCTTTAGGAGGCGTATGTTTACGGCCTTCTTCGAACACTGTTGCTGAGTATAGTGTCATTATTGAGCTATTACGAGATGCCATTTCACATGGTGTTCTCTCTCTTGAGGTACGTCTTGATTCACAATTAGTAGTGTCATAGCTTAATGGCTTGTATCATATTAGGGATCCGACATTATTACGAAGATTCTTACGTGTGAGATTGTTAGAACAACACTTTGTCCAAGAATTTTTAATCAAGTTGCTGACTCATATGCTAACTATGGGTTAGATTAGCATTTTTTTCATAGACCATAAGCACATCACAAACATACATTTTTACACACATGTAAATAAATAAAATCGATCATCATAAAAAAAATTCATTAAACATCCAAAATGTGACGTCATAATATTTAAGTGTCATAATACAAAAATGGGGCTTCCAAGCCACCAAAATATAATACATGGTAGTACAAAAATGAATCACTCTCAAGCTCTCAGCCTATGGAGGAGGAGGGGGGTTCTGATTGTGGTAGCACACCATGGCTCTAGCTAGTCGTCGGAATAACTGAACCCATGCTCATGGTACACCAACCACCTGACGTTGCATGGCCTCAAGCAAGTCCTCGACTTGCACAATGGGTACCCTGTGTGTCAAGCATACAAAGTTTGTGTGGATGCTTTGGAGTGTCTGCTCTGCATCCACACCCATGATACCATATCCTCTTCCCCTCCATCTATGGTGAGGGAAGGCGTCAGGCCACCGTGGTCCAACATCTGCATACACATGACAGATTGTCACTGTGTTGCCACACCAAAACATGTCTTTTGAGTCTATATATCAAAAAACACAAAAAAATTAATAATTCAAAAAACTTTAAAAAGAGGATTTGAGATTCGTTACTGATATCACCATATGTTTTTCCTGATGGTAGGGGCATGTCTGGATCTCCCTGGAAATATATTCCCGCATAGGGATAATCATCGATGGAAACAAACTACCACCGCCACCATGGAAAGAATTCAGCTGGGTAGGGGTTGGATAGCCTACCTCTTCCCAGCCTGTGCATAGCATCTACCCAACGTCATTGGGCCGTATATTGAACCCCGTGAGGAGGAACATCAACTCTAGGGCTTAGCCCCGGGACACACTCAAAGAAGAACATGCTCAGTATACTGTCGAAACCGAAGTTTCATACCCTGCCCATCTTGCTGTCACTGAGCTGCTGCTTCATGTTACTCAACAACGCAGTTCTCCAATCATACACTGAGGGTCTTATGCACTCCACTGCATAGAACATCAATGGCTGCAAATCCTGGTGGAGTGATGCTAGACCAGCTATCCTACCGAGTGCCAATAGTATGGCCTTCAGTCCTAGTACCTGGATGGAGTTTGTCGGGATTTGACTCCCAACCTTTTCCATGTCCGAAAAACAGTATACTGCAATGTACTCATCAATGGTGAGGCCACCTCCGGGCACACGAGAGCGTAGGTTCACCACCTCTCCCCGTCGGGACAATCCAGTAATGAAATATATGTCCTCCACCTCTATAGTGAGGGACATCCCATCGATATGAAAGGACTCTGATTATGGATCCCAATAGTCTACTAGCATCTACAGGAGTCTTGGTTTGGCCCTCAGGCTACCAAGACACCAAAACTTGTATAGCCCACATGCACGTAGAGCTTGTTGAGCCATTAAATCACCCCGGACATCCTCTTCTACATCTCCATGTTCCCTCTCCCTCCATTCTAGAACCATCGTGCACATTAAAAGTAATTTTTGGTCAATATATACCTTAAAAAACCATGTGTGCGGCCGCATACATGAATGTTTGCAAAATAGCCACGTATGTACGCCGTTTTGGGTGTTTTTTCCACGTATAGCCAGCCCTATACGTGGAAAAAGCCCCGATATCCGTGTGGGCTGAAACAACCAATTTAGACTGGCCTAAAAGTGAAATTTGACCATGGAAATTGAAAAATTTTGCATGAAAATGGAAGAGGAGGACATGAGAAGTTACCTGGAACAAACGGTGTCGAATTTCGCCGAACGAAGCTCCTGAAATTCGCCTTGGAAGTTCTAAGCTCAAATGGGTAAAAATTTCAAATGATATGTAATTTTTGAATTTTTTACTATTTATAGAAATTTTTTGAAAATTTTGAAATATTTTACCCCTTTCTATAGTTTTGAACTGTTTCTAACCATTCTGCACCGTTTTGGACTAATCCGATGATGTAGGAGTCCGTTTTGAGCACCATTTCGACCATTGTTTTGACCCATTCGTGCCACTTTCGGGTATTATGTCTAAACTGGCATATAGGTTATATTTTACATCCATTTGCATTTTACATGACCTTATGACCATTTCATTATAACCTTAGGTACGAACCCATTCTATCTTGTCACAAAACCTTCTTGTTGTTTTAGAAGTGACATGATGTGAATGGTAGAGCTTGACCATACATGGGTGCCCTAGTTAGCTCCTTTTTTGCATTCCGTGCCCATGCCGACATTTTTTCCTTTAGGGTGTGGGAGTCCTTTGTATAGTATCGCCATTTCTTTGCATAAGAGCCTTATACTCCTCTTGATATTTTTGCTGGCCTTTGTCCCCAGGACTCCCTTATGTCAAGTTGAAATTGCATTATCATGAGTTTTTCCTGCCTCATTAAGCCTTATGTCGGCTTCCCTGACTTTGATTATCAGCTGTATAGACCGAGCTTGTCTCATGTCTAGCCATGCAGAGCCATTTTATATATCCTTTGTAGCTTGATTCCCCATTTTTACTGGGAAGGGACTTTCCCCTGAGTGTCATTATCCTACACATGTCTCCTTGCATTGAGCATAGGTATGTTCCGCTGCTTGGAACTAGTTTGTTTGTCCATTGACACTCGTCTCCTCCTAGTCTGTAACTATAAAGAAATTTTATTCTTTTTCAAGCTTTTCAAAATATTTGAAAAAGTCCAAAAAGAAATCAAAAAACCAAAAAGTCAGACAAGAAAAGATGTTATCTTTGGCAGCAGTCGAGTCATGTTTCCTTTAAACAGAGCATTGTATATCACATCTATTGGTTGGGTTAATAGTTTGACTTTAGAAGCTGTACTCCTTTCTCTGAGTTTATCTCCATCAACTGGTTAAGCTTCCAGTCCCTATGGAGCCTCTGTCGATGCCTCCTGTGTCGCAGATATTTCCCAGTTTTGTATATCGAGTCTATGCTGCCTACATTCAGTCACCATTAGCCTTTATGCTCTTGTTCAAAGGAAGTTGAGACATGAGTCAGCCACTCCTCAGTTCTCTTGACTTTGCATGTCGGCCATTCCCGGTACTAATACTAGTTCGTGCACTTTATGATCGAGTCCTTCCACATTATACAACCTTGTTGAGTACCTTGTGTTGGATGATGAGGGATGCATTAATTCCCTCCTTCCAGCGGATTTCATCCCATCGACTTCAAATCATTTATTGTGGGATAGGAATCTAGAGTCATTTTTTGAGTGGCTTGAGACTTGCAGTCATTAGTGGCAGGTTCTCTCACCATCAAAATTTTTGGGAATACATCAATGTCCCCTGATCGATGGATCCTCTCAAGTGTTTGACCTCAACACATTTATTCACACTTGTTAGTTTGCACTCTAGTACCTTGATTCCCATTTTCATTATCAGTGGGTGATCTCGCGTCTGTTAACGGTATACATCAATGACCGATAATTAGACGATGGACTACTATGTTCGACCTTGACACCTCTATTCGCACAGTAGGACATGTACCCATAGCAGATCGTGTAGAATACCTTCCAGATTGATGGCATTTCTTATATGCTACCTCCTTGATCGTGCCAGTTTTCATGAGATTTCAGCTCTCGTGACTTGATTCGAGTATATGTCAGATGTTTCCAGCCATTATGGAGATCTTGATCCATTATATATCTTCAACCTTCATGGATATCATGATCCTTTGTATATCTTCATCATGGATATTCTGATCTATCTATATTGTACGTGGCGATGACCACACATGTCATATTTTGTATCATGCCTATTCATGGCCATTGTACTCTTATGTATCTGGGACTGCTATATCTACTTGCAGTTATGTGCATGGTTTGATCATTGTATTGAATCATTGGATGGTTGGTTCTTCCACCTGGTTCTTCATCACTCCACTTCTAGGATGGACTTATAATGCATTTCGGCCATCATATGACCCCTCTGACCTCACACATTAGGGGGCATCTATTACAGCTGATTTTACCACACATGGTGGATCACACCTTTATGGCCTTCCCTATCCCTCTGCAGACTCTTTAGACCCCATGGACCATTTTTGTACCTTTGATGTTTCCAATATCATCCCTAAAAACATGCATTATTTTCTATACGTGACTTTTAAACCTATTCTTGTGTATATACGCGGATTTGACCCTTAAACCCGCGTACATCGGGATGTGTGCAAAAGGCAAAATAGTTTTGGAGTTTTCCTTGATGTGGATCTGTAACACCCCATTTTTTACTCTGTTTGCATTAAATGTATATGATTTATATATTGAATTTAATCATGGTGTGGAGCTAAAGGCCGTAAAATCCCCACCATCGATTTGGTTGTTTTATGTTTCAGCGATTGAAATCGTTGCCGATGATATATCGTGCTCTCCGACACATATTAATTCTAGCATCATGTAAATATGCATTTTTAATTAAAATGAACCCCAACCAGCTATGTCAATGCAACCATAATGAAAAGGGCATGATTTTCCTAAGGATAAGGAGGGGGAATTATTAAACTTTGGGAGCCATTGGGAAAAATCCAAGTGTCAGTTCTTAAACCCATTTAGTTGTCACCCACCCTTTTTAACTTACTCACCTTCCCATGTCTCACTCAGTCAACTACCACATTAAAACCTCTGATGTTAGTTGGGCAGTTATTGTTGTGCATTGGTGTGTGGCAGGAATGTCAGTCCTTGCCCACACGCACACTCCACCAGCAGACTCTTTCACCCTCACATGGTAATTTTGGTAGTCTTGCCTATCCTCACACAGAGACGGTCGTTCTCTTATCCTCATACACAGGTTTTGGCAATTTTCTCATGCAAAGAGCTGGGAGAGTCATTTTTATGGCATTCACGATTTTCCTGTGTATGTGCCATTCATGTTTTGGGGTTGTTGTGGATTCTCATTGTGATTGGGGGTTCCTAGACATTAGGTGTGTGTGGGTGTCCTAGAAGTCAAGCTAGTTCTGGTGTAGGTGTCCTTAGCTCTCCAGTGAGCCCACCAGCTTAGCATTCAGCTTTTCCCAACTCCTTGATGGACTGATAAACCCAACTGTGTTGGCTTGGATGATTTGTATATCTTTGGCTATGTGTGAGCCTACTTAGTTCCTTATTCCTTGGGGAATCATGCCCAGCTCAGGGGTGGCAGTGTTGCTAAGAGATTAAGGAGCACACTGACCTATGGTTGGGTGGAACGTTGCAGCGACGTAGCTGGTTGGGGGACAAATTATTCATAACATAAGTATTCTTGTGTTCAATCTCTGCAATCATATTTGATGTTTAATGATTTATGATGAACATGTTGAATGCCTGAATGTATATTTTTCTTCCACTGTATGCTGAATAATTATGCATCTCTGCATGTTTTACTTCAAAGCATTTCAGTCAAATTTTATGTATGTACATGTTCATGGGGCTAGTTTCCCGTATAGTTAATGGTATGGTAGCATCCTCTTCACCGGTCGGAGGGTCGGGGACATTATAGGATCTAAGTCACTTGTCTCTTGGCCTTTCATATACCTTGAGATCGCTCATATTCGACCTTCCATTACCCCACTGAAGCACTATTTAAGGAACCCTTAAGGAGAGGAATTGAAGATCAAGAAAACTATAGTCCACTGTTGCCGGAGCTTATACTTGAGTCTGCATCCCTTTGTCCCTTGGAGAACTTTGTGTTCTTCCCAAGCTTGCCTTTTCTTGTGATATTTCTATCAAGAGATGGAGGATTTAAGTGGTGGAGGCCCAGGTGGAGGACTTAGTTTCTCCAATTCGCAGACATGCCGACAGAGGTTGTCACTATTGTAATCTCTTATTTATATTAATAGAAATATCTTTTCCTGTCCAATAATGTGTATTTAAATGAGTATTGAATCCACGGATGCTTTTAAATGCTTATATGTTATTGATTATATATCACGGGGGCTTCACTTGTTGGCCAATATCCTATCACGTTAGTTCATATTGTGGGTTTTAAAATTATCAAAAATCAAACCAATATATTGCAAGTATTGGGGGGATGAGGGGTTTAAGGTGGGGCTGGGTAGGGTGGTTTATAAGGATTGAGGTATAAAAAGGGGTTGGGAGGAGGTTTTAAGTATTGGGAGGGGGTTTCAACAAAAATATTTTGGGTCAATATCTCTCGAAATTAAGGGTATTCTTTAATATCCCACGATCGCACGTGCTATGTGAGAGGTTAACTAAGTGAAGTCCTCGTGTTATATATGTTAGAGTAGGTCTAACACAATTATATATAGCATGCTTGTCTTGTTTGCTAAATGTTGAGAGAGCAAATTATCAATACAAGCGAGAGTGGAAAATCTCAATGGGGATCTACATCAACCGTCTGAAATAAGGTATGTTTCGAGATCCTTTAGTGTTAGCTGTTTGGTTTCTCTTGCATATAGGAAAGGATTGATTTCTGCGGTTACTCTATCTGTTGTGGTACCCCAATCTATAGGAAGTTTTCTCTGTAACACCCCCTAACCTATCTCTCCAACACACACACACACACATCCCTATGTCTCCCCTTACCAATAGCACCCCTAACGTATCTCTCTGACACACACACACACATCCCTATGTATCCCCTTACCACTAGCACCCCCTAACCTATCTCTCTGGCACACACACACACACATACCTATGTCTCCCCTTACCACTGGCACCCCGTAACCTATCTCTCTGGCACACACACACACACATCCCTATGTCTCTCCTTACCACTAACACCCCCTAACCTATCTCTCTCTCACACACACACATCCCTATGTATTCCCTTACCACTAACACCCCCTAACCTATCTCTCTCACGCGCACACACACATCTCTATGTCTCCCCTTACCACTAACACCCCCTAACCTATCTCTTTCACACACACACACATCCCTTGAGTTTTAAAACAATATAGTTAGGATGAAGAGAGGGGGGTGCTAAGGTGCTAAGACTAAGGGAGTCCTTGTTAATTCCCCCTAAACATTGAATGATCCCTCAGTCGTGCAACTCCCTTATTAAATGATCCTAAACACTATTCGAGTAAAATGTGCCCCCATTTTTGTTAACAATAATGCGTGCACATTTTGTCTCAATATAAACAACAACAGTCCCTGTCTGAGAAACACTCTATCATATTTCACACAGGTTTCATAGTCTACACACAATTTCAGGTTGTAGATAGTGCGTTCATTCTCTTCTTCACCATATTATCATACAATTTTTTTTTTGACATCAAGCATCTCCATCACAAGTGTCTAAGTATTGCTTGGAGCATGGTATACATTGAGGAGCAATAAATAAATAATTAATTGAGTAAGAAAGAAACCAAGCTTGGCGAATCTCCCATTGAGGAGCACCATAGAGCATCTCCACCATTGTTTTTCTTGCAATTGAGGAGCTAGAAAAGGCAACATTAATTTGGTCATTGTGGTGGAGTATGTAGACACAATTGAGCAAGAAAGAAACCAACCTTGGGGAATTTCCCATTGAGGAGCACCACAGAGAATCTCCACCATTATTTTTCTTGCAATTGAGGAGCTAGAAAAGGAAACATTAACTTGGTCATTGTGGTTGAGTATGTATACACAATTGAGCAAGAAAGAAACCAAGATTGGGGAATTTACCATTGAGGAGCACCATAGAGCATCTCTACCATTGTTTTTCTTGCAATTGAGGAGCTATCAAAGGCAACATTCTTCCCAATATTTCCTCTAACTTGAGTATCTAGACACAATTGAGAAAGAAAGAAACCAAGCTTGGGGAGTCTCCCATTGAAGAGTGCCATTGAGGAGCTAGAAAAGGCAACCTTCCTCCCAATATTCCCCTTAATTTGAGTATTTAGACACAATTGAGAAAGAAAGAAACCAAGTCTGGGTAATCTCCCATTGAGGAGCACCATATATCATTGATCATTGTGGTGATGGGAAACTCATGCAATAGAGCAAGAAAATCAGCAAGGAAGAGGATACCCAATGAAATCCTTGAAGAAATTAGAGAAAAGAAAAGAAATGACATGACCAATCGAAGACGCTCTATGGACACTCAACCAATTCTGGTTTTTGAGGATGCCACAATTCTTCCTACCAATCCACATCAAGAAAGACAAAATCATTCGCTCGAGGGGACTTCGGTCTCCATATCAGTAGAAGAATGAGCACTGCATGGCACTGATCAAGGAGTAAAACGTGGGTACATCAAGGCCACCTGAAACATTTGTAGATTTAATTGGATGTGGGTATACAAGTGACGAAGTTAGAGAGACGTTGAATACCGAACATATGGTCGAAGAAGACAATGTTGTTCAGAACACCCAGGAGGATTTCCAATTGCCATTATCCGACTGACAAGAAGACACGAAAGGACATGAATCTCATGTTCAAATGTTAGATCGACTAGGTGATATGGTATAGGGTGCAGTTCCAACCTCCCTGCCTCCATTAGCAACTTCATGCCGAAGAACTCCAAAACGTATACGTATCAATGAAATTCTCATTGGTTCACTTGAAGGTACGCTATCTAAACGCAGTATTTCATATCAATGTCAACATAAACTTGTCAACTATTTTTATTCTAAATGTGATGGAGATAAATGTAGATTATTTATATCATTGTTAAAATATAGGTCTATGACTATTGTTAGGAAAAACTTAAGGATAAAAATGATAAATAGTTCTAAACCAAGTTCTCATGTTTTCAAAAGTTTAGTAGATACATTTATTACTATTGGAAGGAAATCACATTCAAAGGATCGCAATGCAGCTCCTCGTGTGTTGTCACAATCAATCATGAACAAAAGCACCAAGGCCCTTCGACTTCTTAATCCTACATCCAAACTTATAGGATTGGATATCAAAGCTCTCCATAGGTATTGTTCTAGAAGAGAACAACTTGACTATGGTCAAATAGATTTCTAGTCCTTCATTGGCAGCTTGCCATGCTTCGATATGAATGGCATTGATGCGGTAAAGGGACTAGTGCAAGAGTTTTGGAATGACAGTACTAGACCTTCATCCAACCAAAAATATGTACTAAAATTAAGAAGGGTTTCAAGGGATTGTGAGCCCCACATTAAACATTTTCTTGACATGACACAAACAGAATTATATGAGAGATTTAGGAATGAACATAATGAACTTAACTTAGGCCAAAGATCCTTCGAGAAATGCAAACCATGGTATGTTAAAATAAACACAACTCGTAACACATGTTGTTGTTGATATCGCATTGAGTATGGTTATTATTATGACACATATATACATATATTGCGTGTATTACATAACACTCTTATGCAGGAATGCTCAACTACATTGCCACCGACATCATCTAGAGACTTTATCCATAGCATTTTTTGTAGAAGGACAGAAGGTTGCATATTTTATCAAAGGACTTACATAGATGGGACATGCCCAAGGTGTGGTGGAATGGAAATTTTGGACAAATGCATACATGCCACCAATGAGAATGAACTTGGGAGACATGAAGTGAACTTGCAGTCACTCAAATATGTCACGTATGATATCGGTGGAGGGAATGAATAGAAAAAAATTACAATTGGTCACCTCTCAGGTTAGTAATGAGTTCCTGAATAGTATTTTTGTCTTCATGTATTGCTACTTCATATATGTAACACCCTATTGATCTGTACATATTTATTGTTGATCTACCAGGTACTAGTTTGCAACTTCATGGAGGAATTCTTTGAAAATACACAACAGTATGTAAAGTGTGTACATGTGGCTTGTTGGAAAGATGAGAATTTTAGAACGTGTAAGGATACATTTCCTATTGGAACTATATTATCAGTGGTCAATTTTGTGGAAAACTACACTCTTCAACCACACAACGAGATTCAGAGTCAATATTATCACTCAAGCAATGTCAACATAATGGTCCATATCACCTATAGACATGGGGCAAATAGTCCTGAAGAGAAAGGGGTCATATTGAAGGAGTATCACTTTAACATAAGTGTTTACAGGTGTCATGACTTGGATTTTGTACAACACAACTTTCAATTGTTCTATAATCACCTAGATGATAACAATATACAAATGGAACAACATTGGATTTGGTCTAATGGTTGTGCGGGGAAATTCAAAAATTCCCGTTCCTTCCAATGGTTGTGTATTCTCCACAAGAGGCACAAGGTGACACATATTTGGAACTATTTATAGACTTGAAATGGAAAAGGGGAACATGATGGAGCAAGTGCATGAATCAAGACTGCATTACGTAGGCAAGAGATGAAATTCACTACTATTTCGTTCATCCGAGATGCAAAGACCATTGTTGCATGGTGTTCTTCAATGATGGGGCAGGAAGCCAGAAGGAAAGAAGACCAATCATCTTAAAAATCACATGTACATAGATATTTTTGGGAGGTGGTCGATGTATATCGATCACACCTATATGAGTGCAAGACCGTCCAAGGAACTCATGCATTCCATTTAGTTAGAACGTCAGACAATGCTATAGTTGAAATGTGGATAAGGAAACTCTCTTGTTTTTGTTATCCATGTAGCAGTGGTGAATGGGACAAATGTGAATCCATATATTGGGTTGACAGTTGGGATCATGTATCACTCCCCATTAGTCGACAAATAACTGTAGAATTATCCCAGCTGGAGGAGGGCTAGTCGAGTATTTCACATGACTACAACCACATTTCAGATCTCTTACAACTAGGTTCAACTATTATGTTGATAAATTTGAAATGTTTGACAATTAGTTGTGTTTAGTTAGTTGACTCCTAGGATGCACTTTATTTTATGCAGGTCACATATACGCAGTGGCTTCTCTGAGAGGCAATGAATGCCATAATGAATACTAGATGGCACGTTGCTTGGATGGGAAGCAGACCCTCATTTTCATTAAACAACTTCGAGGGAAATGATTTTCCAATTGGGTCAATGGTTATCAAAGGAGAATATTTGACACAGGTTTCCCACGCTGGTTCATTTTTCTAATCACTGACTGTGGTGATGAAATTCCCTTAATGTTTCTACTCATATCTTTCAAATTGATTAAAAATCCATCAAATCTATCAACAACCCTAACTATCCATGGGATGATATGCATCATCGATCTTACTTCCTCCCAAAAGAATCCCTTTCATTAGATGAGTCTTTGAGCTAGTTCTCTATCGAGTTGAAAGATTGTATTCTTCCAGGACATGTTGTTGGTTCATATTTTTTAATTTTTCTCTGCATGCCTTTGAGGAAGGGAATATGACTAACATGTATCCTACTATCAAACTGTACATTTCAGTTAAGACTAATGTTATAAAAAATATTTTACTTGGTGCTTCCTACACCTTTGAGGAGATTGCAACCCATAAATATTTCTTTCAAGAATCTTGTGACATAACCATGGAAAAGAAAGTGAGATACTAAATTGGTGTATGAAGCTCCTTGTTTGTTTGATAAGAGACATATTGACTACTAAAATCTATACAAGAGAGAGGCCTCATAGTCCATATTTTAAGAGAGAGGCCTCATAAGCCATATTTTAAGGGGTTATCTATTCCAAGATACTTGAGTATAATAATAATAACAAATAAGTTAATTTTTAAAATTGCGACTTAGAAAATAACAAGCAAGTGAGATACTAGATTGGTGTATGAGGCTCCTCATTTGTTGGATAAGGGACATATTGACTACTAAAATCTATACAAGAGAAAGGCCTCATACTCCATATTTTAAGGGGCTATCTATTCCAAGCTACTTGAGTATAAGAATAATAACAATAGATTAATTTTTAAAATCACGACTAAGCAAATAAGACACTTAATTAGTTAGAGTATGAAGCCACCTCTTTGTGAAAGATGGGATTTCCTCAACAATTTGACTACTAAATCCATGAGAAAGCCATCGCATAGGTACATTTCAGGACCATACATTACATTACCACTACAATCACCTGCATCTCCTACCATCGTCTTGTCGCATCCAGATCCATCATCACACATGGAGAGCAGACTGGATGCATACCACATGTCCAACAAACCACCTACGTTCTACCAGCATAGGAGCATGCCAGGACTCATTACATCTCAAGGACAACCTACATCTACCACTATGAGAGAATCACCTAGGAGCACACCAAGTGAATTAAATATCTCCATGATTAGACTGTGTTCTACCAGCATAGGAGTATCTTAGGACTCATTACATCTCAAGGACAACCTGCGCCTACCACTATGCGAGAATCGCCTAGGCGCACAACAAGTGTCTTGTGACCGGTGGACATCTCAACATCTCTAGCATGGGATCATGCCAAGACTGATTACACCCAGGGAAAACCTGCATCTACCACCATGCAAGAACCATCTCCAACATGGGAGTACACCTAGACTGATTATGTCTAGGGGCAACCTATGTCTACCATCATGCGAGAACCATCTCCAACATGGGAGCATGACAAGACTAATTACGTCCAGGGAAAACCTGTGTCTACCACCATGCGAGAACCATCTCCAGCATGGGAACAAGACAGGACTAATTACGTCCTAGAACAACCTGCGTCTCCTACCATGCGATATCTCACTCTAGTAAATCTGTGTCTTCTAGTCTCTTGTCGTTTATAGAATGGGAGCACAACAGGACTGAATAAGTCTAGGGACAACCTACATCTTGTTGATGTATTTGTAACTTTGGAATATATTCTGACGTATATTAGCATTGTATGTTGTTGTACTTCCATTAGGGATGTGTGTTACCCCTTTACGAGATTTCTAAATTGTGTCTAGACCTTGAGGTACAACCTTCATTGTAAGTCGGGGAAATATTCCCCAGTGTAACATCATGTAATATGTACTTGTAGTCTCTCTAGGAGAAGTGGGCCCCATGTGAGATGACATGTAGGCTCGAATGTTATATTTGGTCAGTGACTTGAATGGGTATAAATAGGGAGGCGTCCTCCCTCATCTATACACACTCTCAAGTGTGCATGAGAGAAAGAGACAGACAAAGGAGGAGAGATAGATAGCTATTGAATACTTCTTAGTACTTATTTTTATCATCTTGCTACTCTAAAGAAGTTTGTGGGGTTTTCTCCTTTATGGTTTCCTCGATGAAAATATTTGTGTCTCATGTATCTTTTATATCTTATGTATCCTATTGTACTTGTTATTCTTTCAAATAAAGATCCTATATAATCTAATCAAATCTTAAGAAAAACTAACATGGTATCAGAGCCTCTCTGAAAGAAGGCACTATGTAGCTGTGGGAAATAGGGCTTCCTAGTTGAAGGTGTTCTCTCCACATATCATCAAGAAAAGAGGTTTAGGGTAACTCACCTCAATAGGGCACATCTTTTGGTGGTAGCAGTTTCTGAATCGAAGAAGTTTCAATTTTTAGCTGCAATCGCTGCCGAGAGGAACTAGGGAATCAAGTATCAGAGGATTCCCACCTCAGTTTTTAGAAAGTGACCTAGCTGAGCAACTCGCCTCAAGGAGGCACATCTTTTTGTCCAAATAGAATTCCCAAACTCCAATTTTGGAAAATTAGGGTTTCTCTGACAAACCCTAGGTCACCTTGCTCTGAAACCTGGTCGGACGCCTCAAATCGATAAGATCCAAAACTTACTATTTCCATTTAAGGTTCTCATTTTGAAAACATGACTCACCATACTCGGCTTGAGGAAAATCTTGGAGGGGATGATAACTTCCGGGCATGGAAGTACAGGATCTCCCTGATCCTTGAAGAAATTGACTTAGATAACTTTATCTTTGGAGATGTTCCAGAACCAGAGGGAGATGAGGCAAAGGCTGCTCATAAGAGAAGCATCTCTAGGGCTAAGAGAATCATTACAAATTCTATCAAGGATCACCTCATCCCTCATGTGTCTGCATTCAAGACACCAAAGGAAGTATATGATGCCTTGACAAAAATGTTCGAAGGAAAGAGCATCAATCGGAAGATGACATTGAGGAACCAGCTGAAGAATGTGAAGTAGTTGACACCGAGACTATACAATCCTACTTCACAGGGGTTGCTCAAATCAAAAAACAACTTGAAGCAGTTGAAGAAAATGTTGAAGAAGGAGAAATTGTAATGACTACCCTGAATGGTCACCCTAGATCATGGAACTCATTCATTCAAGGGATTTGTACAAGAAGGAAGCTCATCTCTTTCAGCGGACTTCGAGAAGAATGTGCACAAGAAGAATCTAGACTTGTGACAAGAGAATAAAATATGGGAGCAATTGACGATCAATATCTCGCAGTTTACACCAGAAAGAACTTTAAGAAGAAGGAGAAGAAGGAGAAATTTCATCACAACAAGAAGAAAGATAAGAAACCAAAGAATACTAAAAGAGATATTTCAAATGTTTGATGTTATACTTGTGCTGAAAAGGGCCACTTGGTAAGAGATTGGGCCCATCTAGAAAAAGAGACACCATTCTCATATTGTCGAAGATGATGAACCATAAAACAAAATATTCAAACAAGAGAAGGATGATTTAGATGAAGAGTTTGTGCTAACTGCAACACTTACAGAACGGTGATTAGAATCATTCATATGTCTGAACATGAGTCACCTCACAAGGTGAAACTTGAGGATGATTATCAATGCCCCATAAAAGGGAGTGGTGAAGCTTCATACAAGCTTGAATCTGGGAAATCCTTAAAGATGAAGGATGTGGTATATGTTCTAGGATTGAAGAAGAATCTTCTCTCCATGTCTGCATTAGATGCAAAATGAATTAGGGTTACAATTGTTGATGGTCAAGTTTTGATGTGGCCCAGATGAAAGACAATAGATGATGCAACAGTGATTGGAGAAGAAGACGAAGGCTTGTCCAAGTTGAAGGGACAACCTAAACAAGCATTGGTTCATGAGTCAATTGAACCAAATGAACTGTGGTACATAAGGATTTCACATGTGCACTATAGAGCACCACCGATGGAAATGAAGCCAGTTTCAGGATTTCCAAAGATCCATGCAAAGCATGAGGGAATTTTCAAAGGATGTGAAAAAGGAAATAATGCAAAGAAGACATTTCCCACCAGTGAGAGCAAGGATAAAGGAATATTGGAGAAAGTACACTCAGATGTATGTGGACCAATTTATTCTAGCTCATTAAGTGGGTATGTGTACTTTGTGTCCTTTATAGATGATTTCTCACGTAAGACTTGGATATATTTCTTAAAAGAGAAAAGTGAAGTTCTTAGTAAGTTCAAGAAATATAAATCCTTGGTTGAGAACTAGACAGATAGGAATATTAATATTCTATGGTCAGATAATGGCAACGAGTACACTTCGGAAGAATTCAAGTAAATCTGCAGAGAATATGGGATTAAGAGGGAGTTGAGCACTCCATACAATCCTCAGCAAAATGGGGTTGCAGAATGAAATAACTGAACCATAATGGGAGAATCTAAAGCAATGTTTCTTGACCAAGATCTTCCTATGCACCTTTGGGCAGAGGCAGTAAGAACAGTTGTGTATGTACAGAACGATACTCCTCATCGAGTACTTGACAAAAAGACTCTCGAAGAATATTTCTCAAGAGTGAAACCTAAATTCATCCATCTAAGAATATCAGGTTGCCCAGTGTATATACATGTCCCAAAGAACAAAAGGACCAAGCTCAATCCTTCTGGAAGGAAGGGTGTATTCATAGGATACAGTGATACATCAAAGGCCTATCGAATATACTTCCCAGGATTCAAGAATATCGACATCATTAGAGATGTAACCTTTGATGAAGACTCGACATACTTCAGATTCAGGAGGACTCCTCTCTAGGAAGTCAAGGAAACTGAAGAGACGAGAGTCCGAGACATGGAAATTGGAGAAGCAATTCCAGAAGTCCATGAAGATTATGACATGACAAAACCACAAGAGCTGGTAGAGACATTCATTGATAGTGAATCCCACAAGAGGAAACCAGCATGGGAATGAGAGCTCTTACAAAAATATGAAAGGTATTGTGCTCCAGAAGGAATAAATAGAGAGAGAAAGAGGGAAAATTCCTAAAATATATATGTGGCCCTACTGTGTGACATCATTGATAAAGAACCTTCCACCTATGAAGAGGCTACAGAAAAGAAAGAATGGAAGGATGTGATGATCGAGGAATATCAATCGATCATGAAGAATGATGTCTGGGAGGTTGTTCCAAGGCTGGAGAAGAATTTTTTCATGACTTCAAAGTGGATTTACAAGATCAAGCATGTTGCAGATGGAAGCATCAATAAACACAAGGAAATATTTGTAGCACGAAGCTTCTCACAAAAATAAGGCATAAACTACGAAGAGACATTTGCACCCGTGGTGAGGTACACTTCGATAAGGACCATACTTGCTTTGGAAGAAGTTATGAAATGGAAAGTACACCAGATGGATGTCAATACATCCTTCTTCAATGGTGTAGTCAAAGAGGAAGTGTACATGGAACAACCATTGGCATTTGAGACACATGATAGGTAGACCCATGTGTGCAAATTGAAGAAGGCCTTGTATGGCTTGAAACAAGCATCGAGGACATGGTACAGAAGTATGGATAGATTCCTGATGAGCTTGGTATTTACCAAGAGAAAATAATATTCCAACCTCTACTTCAAGGTGGAAGACGAAAGACCAGTGATACTCCTGTTGTATGTCGATGACTTGTTTCTAACAGGAAATGAGGAACTTGTTACAAATACAAGAAGGATACTTTCTACAGAGTTCGAGATGAAATACCTAGGTATGATGCACTACTTCTTAGACATGGAGGTGTGGAAGAGTGAATATGGAATCTTCCTTGGGCAAGGGAAGCATGCAGTGGAGATTCTGAAGAGATTTAGAATGTTGGACTGGAAGGCTATGGCCACACCTATGGCATCTAACCTGAAGCTTCTGAGTGATGCCTCATCCGAGAAGGTTGATTCCATGATGTATAGTAATATGATTGGATCATTGATGTATGTGATGAATAAAAGACCAAACATATGCTTTGTGGTGAACACCCTAAAGAATTTCCTGATGGATCCAAGACAAATTCACCTGATAGCGGTAAGCATGTTTTTAGGTACCTAAAAAGTACAGTGGATTATGGGATAAAATATGATGCGAATCAGAAGATCAACCTACATGGTTATGTTGATTCAGACTAGGAAGGTAATGCCACTAAAATGAAGAACACCTCAGGTTGCTACTTCAGTTTGGGATATGGCATGACCTCCTAGTTTAGCAAGAAGCAATCATGTGTGGAGCTGAGTACAACCGAGGTAGAGTATGTATTCGCTTGTTGGGCTAGTTGCGAGGCAGTGTGGCTGTGAAATCTATTGTCTGACTTATTTGATCTCCAACTGGATGTGACTTGCATCTTCTTTGACAATCAGAGTTGTGTGAAGCTGATGAAAAACCCAGTGTTCCATGACAAGTTGAAGCACATCGAGATCAAGTTCTACTATATCAAGGATATGGTGCAAAGAGGAGCAGTGAAGCTCTAGTACGTGGAAATAGAGGAACAGATAGTCGATGTGTAGACCAAGCCTCTTTTGAGAGTGAAGTTTGAGTACTTCATAGAAATACTTGGTGTGATCGAGATCAAGATCCCTTGAAAGAGGGAGTGATGTGTTCTAACATAGATAGAAAGACAGGTTGTCTAGGCGTAACATCCTGGAAAAGTTTGTAGGTTGATCAGACGTAATTAGTCCTATAGGTTATCCTTGGATGTAATATCCTGGTGAAGCTTGCATGTTATCCTTTGATGTAATCAGTCCTTATACAAAGCATATTATCTCACATTGGAAATGAGACGGGTTATTCGATGCAAATACGAATCCCTGGTATGGTATGCAGGTTATTCAGATGTAATATGTACCGTGTGTTATCTGAGTGTAACTACTGATCCCTGGCATGGAACGCAGGTTACTTGGATGTAATATGTCCTGAAGGTTATATGGACAAAAAAGATCCTGGACGAAGGTTGCTCAGATGTAATTCCTTGAGGTTGACCAGAAGAACGTAAAAGGTTCTTGGTGTAGCAGGTTGTTCGGTCGTAATTAGTCCTAACATATATATGAGGTATATGAAGTTCCCATGATGAAACTATAAGGTCATGAAGCACAAGAGGTGAACCTAAAGGTCTTTTAATAGAACGCAGGTCAATCGTAGATGCTTTGGTTGTTTGTTTTGTTTTCTTGTACAGGACAAAAGAGATGATCCAGATACGATGAGATGAAGGTAGAAGACGTAGGATATTTTTGTGGAAACATGAAGAGGATACTGGACAGATTCTATGAGAAGGATTGCTCGAGATGAGATGAATACCTGGTAGAGGACTAGTCCTACATCCATCATGAAAAAGGGTTGGCATTGTAGAAACCTATGATGACAGATAGTATGGTACGATGATCAAATTATAAGAAGATGTTGGCAACAACTATGATGAAGACTCTATGACTTGGTGATGATGATGATGCAATGAAGACCTGACCATATGTGTTGATGACTGTGTAGAGAGAGAATACCTTCCTAGTTAAGAGAGAGTGTTGATGTATTTGTAACTTAGGAATATTTTCTAATGTATATTATCATTGTATGTTGTTTTACCCCCATTTGGGATGTGTGTTACCCCTTTAAGGGATGTATAAATTGTGTCTATACCTTGAGGTACAACCTCCATTGTAAGTTGGAGCAATAGTCCCCAGTGTAACATCATATAATATGTACTTGTAGTCTCTTTAGAAGAAGTGGGCCCCATGTGAGATGACATGTAGGCTCAAATGTTATATTTGGTCAGTGACATGAAAGGGTATAAATAGGGAGGCTCTCTCCCTCATTTATACACACCTAACACACTCTCAAGTGCGCATGAGAGAAAGATACATTTGGAGGAGGAGAGATAGATAGTTGTTGAATACTTCTTATTACTGCTTTTGATCATCTTACTATTCTGAAGAAGTTTGCAGGGTTTTCTCCTTTATGGTTTCCTCAGTGAAAATTTGTGTGTCTCGTGTATCTTTTATATCTTATGCATATTTCTATATGTGTTATTCTTTTAGATAAATATCCCAGATAATCTAATCATATCTTAAGAAAAACTAAGACGTCTACCACCATGGGAGAGCTCGTCCCTCCCTCTTTATAGGGACATTGATCTAGATGACACCAAGTCTCTCTCTAAAGTACTTCAACTTCACTATAGCTAACGACTTGGTAAATACATAAATTATCTCCTCATTCTCTGCCATGTATTGGAGCTTCACTGCTCCTCTCTATACCATATCACGAATATAGTGATACTTGATCTCAATGTGCTTCGAATTGTCATGGAACATCGGGTTCTCCGACAAGTTCACAAAGTCCTAGTTGTCGTAAAATATGCAAGTCGCCTCTAAATTGATATCAAATAAATCAGACAGTATCTTTTGAATCCATACTGCCTGACAATTAGCCAAACATGATGCAACATACTCTGCTTCGATTATACTTAGCGCCATGCATGAATTCTTCCTGCTAAACCAAGAGATCATTTCGGATCCCAAACTGAAGCAACATCTCGAAGTGCTCTTTCTATCAATGGTGTTTCCTTCCCAATATGAATCAACATAAATTTACAGGTTAATCTTACAATATGCATCATACTTGATCCCATACTCAATTGTACCCTTCAGCCACCTCAATAAATTATTTGCAGCAATCAGGTGAACATGTCTCAGATCCGTCAGGAACTAGATCAAGGTGTTCATTGCAAAGCATATGTCTGGTCTCATGTTCATCAAGTACAACAATGAACCAAACATCTAACGATACATCATCGCATCAACTGAATTTGATGAATCATCGTATATCGTATAGTAGTTTCAAGTTCGATGCCATAGGTGAGGCCATTGCCTTGTAGTCTAGCATTCTGAATCTCTTTAGAATCTCCATGACATACATTCCTTGACCAAGGAAAATCCCATCTGTACTCTGGAACACCTCCATGCCTAAGAATTTGTGCATCATCCCTTTGTATTTCATCTCGAACTCAGCTGCAAGTCTCCTATTTGCATCTATAATGAGTTTGTCCTCTCCTGATAGAAACAGGTCATCAACATATAGTAGGAGTATCACTGGTCTTCCATCTTCAACCTTGAAGTAAATTTTGGAATCCGCTTTACTCTTGGAAACGCCTAAGCTCATCAGGAAGTTTTCCATCCTAATTCGCTACCATGTCCTAGGTGCTTGCTTCAATCCATACAAGGATTTCTTTAACTTGACACATGAGTCTAATTGTCATGTGTCTCAAATATCAGTTGCTTCTCCATGTACACTTCCTCTTCAACTACACCATTCAAGAATGTTTTCTTGACGTCCATATGGTGTACCTTCCATTTCATTATTGAAGACAATGCAAGTATGGATATGATGGAAGTGTATCTTGCTACAAGTGCAAATGTTTCCTTGTAGTTTATGTTTTCTTTATAGGAGAAGCCACTCACCACGAACCTTGTCTTGGGTTTTTCAATACTACCGTCACTATCATGTTCGATCTTGTATATCCACTTCTAAGTCACAACATACTTCCATTCTAGTCTCGTAAATATATCTCAGACATCATTCTTCATAATCAAATGGTACTCCTCGATCATAGAATCCTTCAATTATTTCTTTTATGCATCCTCTTCATAGTTGGAAGGTTCTTTATCAATGATGTCACATTGCAGGGCCGCATAGTTGTTGTATGGTCTTGGTCTTTTCCTTTCTATATGCATCCCATCTAGAGTGCCATACCTTTCTACATCTTGTATTATCTCTCATTCCTATGCCGGTTTTATTTTGTGGGAATTATTATCATGAGGTGGTTCTACAAATTATTGTGGTTATGTCATTCTGTGGTCTTCACGGTCTTCTAAAGGTGATTCTTTAGTGTCTCTGAGTCTAGTTATTTCAGGTTATTTGACCTCTTCAATAGATAGTTTTCTAAATCTGGAATATGTTGAGCCTTCGTCAAATCTTATGTCTCTACTGATGTTGATCTTCTTAAGACCTAGGAAGTATATTCAGTAGGACTTTCAAGTGTCATTGTATCCTACGAATATTTCCTCCCTTCCTGAAGGATCAAGATTGGTCCTCTTTTCCTTTGGGATGTGTATGTACAAAGGGAAACCAAATATCCTGAGATGGATGACTTCTGTTTTATCACCTAAGAAAGCCTCTTTTGAATTCTTGTTGTCTAGTACTCAGTGAGTTGTATGGTTCTATACATACATAATTGTCCTTGTTTATTCTGCCCACAAGTGTGTTGGAAGATCCTGGTCATGTAGCATTTCTGTTGTTTCTTCAATTATCATTTTTTTATTTCGTTCTGCAACTCCATTCTGTTTAGGATTGTAGGGAGTGCTCATCTCCCTCTTAATCCCATATTCTCTGCAAAGTTCCTTGAATTCTTACGAGGTGAATTCTCCTCCATTATCTAATTGCAAAGTATTGATCTTCCTCTTAGTGTGATTTTTTACCAAGGTATTGAATTCCTTGAACTTTTTGAATACCTCATTTTTACCTTTCAAGAAATATATCCAAGTTTTACGGCAGAAGTCATATATGAAGGAAACATAGTATACATATCTGCTTAGTGATTTGGATGACAAGGGCCCTCATACATCTGAGTGGACTATCTCTAGTATTCCTTTTTCTTTGCTTTCACTGCTAGGAAACGCCTTCTTTACATTATTTCCATGTGCACATCCCTTGCAAACGCCTTCATGTTTTTCCTAGATTTCTGGAAGTCCTGAAACTGATTTGCTTACAATCGGTAGTGCTCTATAGTGCACATGTGCAATCCTTCTATGCCATAGTTTACTTGGTTCTATTGAGTCATCAACCAATGCTTGTTCAGGTTGTCCTTTCAACTTGTACAAACCTCCCTGTTTCCCTCCAATTACCATTACATCATCAATAGTATTTCCTTTTGGAAACATTAGAACTTGGACATCAACAAATGCAACACTTATTCCCCTTGCATATAAGGAAGAGATGGAGAGAATATTCTTATTCAATCCTGGAACATATAGCACATGTTTCTTCTTCAAGGATTTCCCAGAATCTAGCTTGTAGGAGGCTTCTCCACTTCCTCTTATGGGGTATTGATAATCATCCCCAAGTTTCACCTTGTGAGGTGACTCGTGCTTAGATAGATTGATGAATGATTCTTTGTATCATGTCATAAGTTTGGATTCCCCACTATATAAAATCCAATCATTACTTCCATGTGAGATAGTGTTCATGTGTGCTGAGATTAGGACATATTCTTAATCACTTGAAGAATCCACTCTTTCAACCCTGAATCTTTTCGTTGTTGCTTCATCATCTTCAACAATGTGAGCATGATGTCTTTTCTTGTTTGGATTCTTGTTGGAGGAACCTTTGTTTCTAGGAGAATCTCTGGAGAAGTGTTCATTCTCATCACATGTGTAACATATAATAGTGGATAGATCTCTTCTGGATTTCTTTTTTCTTTTATGATGGCAGTCCTCCCTTTTGTTGCGATGATGGTCCTCCTTCTTTATCTGATTTCTTCTAGTCTGAACAATGAGAGACTGATTGTTGGTGGCTCACATCTTCTCTTCTCTTGTTATGATTCGAGCTTCTTATTGTGTGCATTCTTCCCAAAGTTTGTTGAAAGTGATCAGCTTATTTCTAGAACATATTCCTTGAATGAATAAATGTCCTCAACTTGGGAGACCATTCAAGGTGGTCATAACAACATCCCATTCTTCTACCTTCTCTTCAACTGCTTCAAGTTGTTCCTTCATTTGAGAAACCCTTCTGAAGTAAGATTGCATAATATATGAGTTATGTATCTTCACATTCTTCAGTTGGTTCCTCAACTTCATCTTCTGATTGATGTTCTTTCCTTCGAAAAACTCTGTCAAAGCATCGATCACTTCCTTAGGTGTCTTCAAAGATGACACATGAGGGATGAGATGAACCTTAATAGAATCTTCAATGATTCTCTTGGCCTTGATCAATTTCTTCTTATGGATAGCCTTAGCATCATCTCCCTCTGGATCTAGAACTTCCTTACTAGTATACTTATCCAAATCATTTTCTTCAAGAATCAGGGAGATCCTATACATCCATGCTCGAAAGTTGTCAGCTCCACCAAGATTATCATAAAGTTGGGTGTGATGAGTCATTTTGAAATGAGAACCTCAAATGAAAATATCAAAGATTTAGATCTTACCAGTTTGAGATTCCCAACCTGGTTCCAAAGTTGGTTGGACTAGGGTTTGTTAGAGAAACCCTAATTTTCCAAACTTTGATTTTTATAATTATGTTTATATGGAAAGATGGGCCTCCTTAGGGTGAGTTCCTTAGTGATGTCCTTTTCCAAATTCAATGGAGGGAGTCTCCAAAAATCTAATGCACTAGTTTCTGGGTAAAAAATGAAACTTCATCAAATTTTATTATGCTTCCTCCAAAAGATGCGCCCTCCTAGGGAGAGTTATCCTAGCCCTCTTTTCTTAATGATATGTGGAGAGAGTACCTTGAAATAAGAATCCCTAGATTTTGTTGTTGCATAGTGCATTCTTTCAGAGTAACTCTGATACCATGTTAGTTTTTCTACTTTAATTCAAATTTATTAGGATCTTTATCTGAAATAATAACAAGCACATCAAGATACACAAGATGCACAAGACACAAATATTTTCCTCGAGGAAACCATTAAGGAGAAACCCCAAAAAATTTCTCATAATAGTTTTGTCACTAATACAATCTCACAATATGGAAAAACCCAAGAATAAGAAGTCTTTTGCAACTCTCTCTCTCTCCTCCAGCAAACTTGTCCTCTCTCTCTTAATATGCACTTGAGAGAGTGAGTGAGTGTGTGTCTAAATGAGGGAGGGTACCTCCCTATTTATACACATCATGTGACTAAACTAATACCTAACTGGGTCAACCTCTTAACCTATCAAGGTCGACTTCACCTAGGGACTCAAAAAATACATTTTATTATATTAATCTAGGGACTACTTCCCCGACTTACAACAAAGGTTTTACCTCAATCACCACACACAATAATGACATCTTGAATGAAGGGAAAAACATATCCAATGAGGGTACAACAATATACAATGATAATATACAACAAAATATCTTCCGAATTTACATTTACCGTGAACAACATATTAACTTTAGTGAACCATGGTTGAATTTATTTAACCATAGTTGAATTTGATAGATAAGTTTGACCATGTTTGACAATAATTACCCATTGCATATAAAGGGTTTAAAATGTTGAGTGACTAAGTTTGATCATAGTAAACCATGGTTATGTATGGTTGGCTTTGGTTAGCTAAGGTTGACTCTATTTGATTATCATTGACCATGGTTAGTGATGGGTGGAAAATGATAGTTAAATAAGTTTGACCATAGTTGATTATTGTTTGGAAATGGTTGACTTTAGTTAACCATGGTTGATTATAATGAGACATGGTTGACTTTAGTTAACCATGGTTGATTATAATGAGACATGGTTCACTACGGTTAACATCAATTAATTATCATTGACTTTAGTAAATCATGGTTGACTTTGGTTAGCTAAGGTATACCATGTTTAATCATGGTTGACTATGGGTGACAATTGATGGTTAGCCATGCTTCATTCTGATTAACCATAGTTGAAATGTTTAACAATGGTTAATTTTGGTAGAGTATGGTAGATAATATTTACTATGATTTATAATAATTTACCAAGGATGACCATGTTTGACTATGGTTGAACTGTGGTTAAGCATGTGCAATCGAGTTAGACTATAGCTGAATTTTGCTTACTATGAATTACTTTGGATGACCATGTTTGGCCATGTTTGATTATGCATGACAATGTTTGAATGGCATTGACAATGTTTGATTATGGTTATTTATTGTTGACAAACGTAGACCTTGGTTAGACTAGGGGTTTTTGTGATTCACTATAAGCAATTATGGTTGACCATATTGAATATGTTTGATTATCATTGACCATGTTTGACTACAGTTGACCATGTTTTCAATGTTAAACATGTTTGAATATGTGCGACCATGGTTAACTGAGGGGATTTTTTTTAGCTAATATATATTATGTTTGGGAATTATTGACCATGGTTAATGATCATGGTTAACCATGGTTCATAATGTTTTACAATGGTTTATATCATGGTAGAGTATGGTAAACTATATGCAATGATGGTTGACTATGATTGACCATATTGAACATATTTTACTATAATGGTTGACCATGTTTAACTATGGTTGACAATGTTGACCATGTTTCATTATGGTTAACGCTGGCCATGTTTGACTATAGTTGAAAATGTTGGCCATGTTGATCATATTTAAATATGGTTGACCATGTTTGACTAAGGTTGGCCATGTTTACCATGTTTGACCACGGTTGGCCATGTTCACCATTTCAATGGATTGCAATATTCATTTATGGTTACATTGTATTGTGATGTTCAAAAATGGTTATGTCACATTGCGACATTTAGAGGGATGACCATGGTTCATAAAAAAGTTGACTTTGACATCATAATACATTTCAACATGAAGATATTAACTATGGTTGACTTGGTTAGCTAAGGTTATCATAGTTGGTGGTGGGTGATAAATAATGGTTGAATAAGTTTGTCCAAAGTTTACCACGATTAATTATTGCTTGGCCATGGTAGAATTTAGTTAACAATGGTTGACTATAGTGAATCATCACTAACTATGGTTGATATTGGTTAACCATGGTTGGTTATAGTGAACCATGGTTGATCAAGTGTTATGCCTTACTATGTTTTATTTAATAAGGATGACAATGTTTTAAAACTATGATTGGACTATAGTTAAACACGGTTGACTATGGTTGAATATAGTTATTAGTTAAAGACTACATTTTGTGTAGTTGAATTTAGGTTGACTATGGTTGAAAATGTTTAGACATGGTTTACTATGTCTAACAATAGTCAGACATGGTTGACTATTGTTTGACCATGATTGACTTTAGTGAATCATTTCTAACTTTAGTTAACCATAATTGACATTACTTAACATGGCTGAATTTGGTTAATCAAGGTTGACCTCGTTTGAAAATCATTCATTGTTTGACTATGATTAGCCATGTTGTCCATTTTCTTAAATTAAAACATTCATGTATGGTTGCATCACATTGTGATAGTCATCTTTATTGACTTTTGTCAAATTGCTATGTTCTACATTGGTTATGTCACATTGTGAAATTAAGAGAGATGATCATGGTTAAAATAAAAAATTTGGATTTAACATCATGTTACATTTCAACATGTTATTATATACTTGTCCATTTATGGACTATAACCTATTGTCCTACTTAAATTGGATATTCAACAGTTGAACTACTCTTCTAATTCAAGAAACTAATATTGTTTGTCACATTGGTATCAAATCATTTTTGTTGTTTTTTTTTTGTTTTTTTAAGAGAAATTGAAAAAATTATCATTATAGAAAAATAATGTGCACAGCCATTCATTACAAAAAAACATGGGATTTGTCTATTTTATGCATTCACTGTGACCGAGACTATGATTAGAACTATTAAAGATTTACAAAAAAAATGGGTTTTCTTTCTATGATTCACCATACTAGAGGAGTGATAAACCATAATAAATTGAAAGTTTAGCACTATACAAACAACATCAACAGAAAAATGAAGAGCCAAGTCTACTTCTTTTTCTAGCCTTCCATGCCAGGAGTTACCTTTCAAACTGATACCTCTTCCATTGGATGGGCTCTAAAGGTCATAGTCCCGTGATAGTGGTTGATTTATGTCCAATTAATCACCTTCAAGACATATTCTGTAAGCCTATCTATTTTTCCCGTAAGTTCTTGAATTTCCATTTCAAGATCATCAATCCACGAGGCTTGAAAAAAGAGCTTATAAATAACATATCCAATATCTATATAGATTTCCTTATTTTGCTTGATTACACTGCAGAATACCTCATAAAACCTTCACAAATGGAAATTAAAATCCTCAAACCTAGCCTTAAGACTATGAAAACCTGCAATCCAACCTCTCTATACATTCTTCTCTGAATCCATCTCATAGGAATCGGTGAGGAATCGTCTGTCGACCACAAAAGGAGTGAGTTAGCCATCTCAGAGAAGGTCATAGCGATAAAATATTTATTGATCATGTATCTGCCTCCAGCTTTATTTGAAAACCTTTGTTTGTTTCTCTGGAAGAAATCCATCTCTGCATCCATTTCACATGTGGAGGAATTGGTTTACCTTTTTTCCTTTGAAATAAGGTAGTTTCTTGCGATCCAAATTTTCCAATTGATATTTATGGGAAAATTCCCACACTTTCTGAAGAGTGGGTTTTCTTTTCATATTTCCTCGAAAGAACTTTTTCCAATGAACTATCATATCCTGAATTTGTCTCAGCGTTCCAATATTTTTTCCAAACTTGTCCAGGACTTTATCCCAGACCTCCCTAGCAAATTCCAATCTAGAAAAATATGGGAGGACTCCTAGGAATACTTTTTGCAGAGAAAGCACCAGGATGGAACTTCAAGGCCCATTTTAATAATATTGTTAGTAATTAAAAGTTTGGTGAGAAAAAGCAACTAGAAGAAGTGATTGATTTTTGCTATGCATATAGGGTTCCCAAAATTCTTCCACATTCTAGAGGTTGAAGACTGATCGCTCCCCTCCAGGATTTTATACCCTTCCTTAACTGAGAAATCTCCATATCGTCTCCATCATCTTTGGTCCTTATCCTTACGATGAATTGGATTTTTTCCGTGAAGTTTCAAGTAGAAGGAAAAATAAGATATTTCCAACCTTTCCATTCACCAGAGACATCCCAATCTCAGATGTTATACATAGTTATTAAATTTTTCCTTAGCATCTAATGACGAAGCTCTTCTAAATCAAGCTCAGAGGCTAGATTGGGTTGATCCCATATTATGTCCTCCCATATATTTATTCCCTTCCCGTTCCTTGGGATCCAGTAAATCATGTCTTTGATAAGAGCAGCTAAGGATTTGCAGATATCCCATATGTGAGTACCTTTCCCTTCCCACCTGAGATCAAAACAATGTGATCTTGATTGCTTGATATATTTCTTTCTCAAGGCTTCTTTCCACCAATCGTTTTTTCCCTTTGATCATCCTCCACACCAACTTTGCACCTAATGTGAAATTCATGATCTCGGGGTCTATCATGCCTAATCCGCCATTTGTCTTTGGGATTTTGACTATATTCCAATTGACAAGGTGATAATTTTTCCCTTGATGTATCCCTCCCGATCATAGAAATTTCCTTATTTACACGTTAACGTTGTTCATGACATTTTTAGGCGCTGGGAGTGTAGCACTGAAAAAAATGGGATAAGAAGAGAGGACTTATTGATAAGAGTCACTTTCCATACTAAATTAATCCAATTAAATCCTCGGGACTGAACGTTTTTCTTGATATTTTGAAAATTTTGGTTCCATACTACATAATTGGAGTCTTTCCTAGAGATTGGAACACCTAAATACTTAAAGGAGTTCCAATCCATCTCGACCTTGCATCTAATGGAAAGAGAGATATCTCTTAAGGTTTTGGGGTTGTAGTTCCAACCATAGAGGCATATTTTTTCAGAGTTTGTTTTTCCTCCTAAAGCAATGAGGAATAGATCTAAGGATATTTTGAAATGTCTCGCTAATTGAACAAATGCAGTTCCAAGAATAATGGTGTCGTCGGCAAATTGAGCAGGGATTAACGGATTAAATCCCCTAGCTATTGTTAGACCCAGAATGGATCCTTATATCAATTGTATGTTTATCCTTCTTCTCAAAGATTCAACGCCTAGAATATAAAGGAAGGGGGACAAAGGACATCCTTACCACATCCCACAAGACATGATGAAAAAATATATTGGTCAACCATTTACCAGAGGGGTGACCCAAGGGGGGTCGATGCATGCTTTAATCCATCTTACAAAAAGATCAGAGAAAACAAATATACCCAAAACCAAAACCAGAAAAATAAAATCATGTCTAACTCTATCAAAGGTGTTTTCTATATCTAGTTTTATTGGCATACTTGCTTCTTTCCTCTTTTGACTGAAGTGGATTCCTTCTTGAACCAAGAGATTATTATTAAAAAAATGTGTCTCAACGATGAAGCCTCCTTGATTTTCAAAGATTTGCTTAGGAATGAAATGTTTTAACCTGTTGGATATTATTTTCATGAATATATTGTATGTTGAATTGCATAAAGAAATTGGCCGGAAACGTTTGATGGAGGTTGGGTTTTTATCCTTACGAATCAAGGCTAGAAATGTGGAGTTTGTGGCTCCCCCTATTCTATCTTTTTATCTGGTCCAGATGAGCATTCTAATAAGTTCTTTTTTATATAAATTCCCAGCACTTCCTATATAAGTTAATCAATAAACCATCCGGACCTATGGATTTATTTGGATGTAAACCCCACACTACCTTATAAGCATCCTCCTCAGAAATGGATCCATGCAATAATTCATTGTCTCCTCAAGGTCTGTAATATCGTACTCCTCCTCCTCCATGTATAACTTCTCAAATAAGATTTTTATCTCTTCTTTAATTTCTCTTTGGTAGGAAAATTGATCTTCATTATCCTTGGCTACCTCAATAAGGGTATTCTTCCTCTACCTTTCCTTGCATTGGTTATGGAAAAATTTTGTATCCTTGTCCCCGCCTTTCAGCCAGAGACTTCTAAACCTAAGTCTCCATTATTCTTCTTATTTGTTAGTGAGGACTTGGAAATCCCTATCCATATCCTTTTATTTTCTTAATTTTTATTCAGTTATTTTCTCCTGTTTAATTTTTAATTGAAGTCCCCTCAGCTCTTCTAGTTTCATTTTTTTTCTCTTTGCTTGGGTCATGATAGTGCTCCTTAACCCATTTTTTTAGGGATTTTTTGACATTTCTGAGCTTGGTTTCCCAGATGAAACTTGGGAATCCAATTACATAGATGTTCCAATCATGTTTTATGGTATCAATCACTCTATCAGAATCTATCCAAACTAGATTAAAACGGAAATGCAAGGGGCCCAAATTTCCAATCGGAGAGAAGAATACGGAGATGGCCATGTGATCTGAAACTGCAGAAGGAAAAATTTTGGAATTAGGAATTATAGGTTCATTAAGAAAATAGATACTTACCAAAAATATTTCTAGCCTAGTAGTTATGTGGTCGAGCCATGTTCTTCTGTTGTTCCAAGTATACTTCCCTTTCTTTGGCTTGATATCGATCAGGTTGCAATAAACCATGAGATCTTCAAGTATTTCTCCAAATGGGTCACAAACTTTAGAACCCCCTCACCCTTCTTTCCTCTGTTGAAATAGTGACATTAAAATCCCCAGCAGTAATGCAATCAACCTGAGACTTTCCATCCCTTTGTTGCTCCAAGGAATTCTAAAAATCGTCTTTGTTTCCATGAAGCGTCAGTCCATCTATATTACCTACCCAAAAGGATTCATTTTTATTGAAATCCTCTAATTCAACAAATATCCAATTCTTGTTCTCAGTGAAGGATATGAGTCTATAGAGTGATTTATCCCACCAAGTGAATATCCCACTAGAGGTTCCCACCAAACTAACACCTTTCGTTCACCTTTGGTCCAAAATTTACTCATTAGACCCCTACTATATTATTCATGCATTTTTGTCTCCTGCAGCAAGAAGATTGTTTCGGGTTATAGTTTTTAATTATTTTTAATAATTATATTTTTTGGTTTCCCCTTAATCCTATGCAATTCCAGGAAACTATCTTCATTATTTCATCTAATTAGGTGGGTTGAGCTTATCATTCTTTCCCTCAATAGTTCCTTGAATTTTCTTGCATATTGGTATGATTCTAACATGTTGATCTAGACTAATTTTCTTACCTGATTCCTTATCACGAGTTTCTTCCATATCGCTGATTGTTTTGTTAAGTTTCCTTCCTCTTTTTTAGTGTGGTTCATCCTCTTCTTATTTTCTTTCTAAGTTTCATCATGTTGAGCCTTTGATCTAGATCTCGTTACAGAGGCCCTAAACTCTGTGAGGATTCCAGGCGTATTCCTAAAAGAGGGAATTTTGGAGGGGATGGGATGTAATCAACATCCTTGTATCTTGCATTATTAGTTCACCTTCACTATCCTTTGCTTCTTCCATTTATTTTTCCTTCAATTCTCCCTCTTCCTCCTCGTTATTTTCTGAGGCTAGAAAATGGAAACTATTTTTCAAAGTCTTTATTTTTGCAGGGGATGGCAAATGATTCTGGATTGATTTATTTCCTTTTTTTATTGAATTTTTTGTTAAAGTATTGTAACTTTGGAATATATTCCATATTTATTGATTTCCTCCATCAGGAGATGAGTTTGGTCATGTAAGAGTCATCAAAAGAATCAATGTAAACCTCTAGATGTAATTCGGGTCAATAGTATCCAAGTGTCATTATAATAAATGTTATTTTTGGAGTCTTGCTAGACAAGTCAGCCCTGTTATTTAGACAATTCTGACATGTTAGGTCCTAGGTCAAGTCAAGTGACAAATATAAATAGGGAGGTACTTCCCTTCATTTGTAGACAATCGCTCAGGTAAGTTTGCAAGAGAGAGAAGAACAAGTGCACCAGAAAGAAGAGAGAAGCAGTTGTCTAGGTTTTACACTGCTCTGGTTGAGCTCTATATTGAGGAATTTTTGCGGGGTTTTCTCCCTTGTGGTTTCCCCGAGGTAAATATTTGTTGTTCTTTGTGTTATTGTGCTTGTTGTTCTTTCAGTGATCCTACTAGTGAAAATTGTTTTAAGATATCATCTAAGTAATTAAGAAAACTTAACATGGTATCAGATCCACCCTGAATGGAGACATTGCACAGGTAGGGTTTGTTATTATGAAGAAATCCCTTGATATATCAACCAAAAAAGAGGGATCACTCAAATCACCCCAGAAGGGTGCTTCTTTCTGTGAAAACAAAACTGAATTCCAAGAAGTTTCAGTTTTGGACTAGACACTATTGTCGGGAAGAACTAGGGATTCGGTTTTCATGAGACTCCAACATCAATCTCAGAAAAAAGAAAGATACAGTCTAGCTCACCATGGGAAGGAGCATATTTTCCATCAATCAGCCCTACCAGTGATCCCAACTGAAAAATTAGGGTTTATACATCAAACCCTAGGTCATTCCGAAGAAGGTCAACCAAGAAGTTGTATTCATCAAGTAAGTACTACTTCTTCTAATTCCATTTGAAGTTCTCATTATGTTAAAAGATGACAAAGAATACCAAGCTAGATGAGAAGCTTGAAGGTCATGAAAACTATAGAACATGGAAGTATCAGATGTTTCTCATCCTAGAAGAAAATGATCAAGAAGTATTTATAAAGGATGAAGTTGCAGATCCAGAAGACGTTGAAGCTAAGTCCAAATACAAGAAGGATGTGATCAAAGCTAAGAGGATCATAGCTGAATCCATCAAATATAACTTGATTCCTCAAGTATCATCATGGAGGACACCAAAATAATTTTTTATGCTCTATCCGACCTATTTGAAGGAAGAAACATCAATAGAAATATGACCTTTGGGAATCACCTCAAAAGTGTAAAGGCTCAAATGTCAAAAACCATGCAATCATATTTTACAGGAGTAGCTCAAATAAAGAAGCAGTTGAAAGCTATTGGTGATATGGTTGAAGAAGCAGAAATTGTAATGACCACCTTGAATGGTATTCCAAGAGATTGGGAATCCTTTATCCGAGGAATTTGTTCAAGAAGAAGACTAACCAAGTTCCGACATTTATGGGAAGAATGTTTTCAAGAAGAATAAAGAATAGCATCCAGAGAAGAGAAGCTAAATGAAAATGAGGATCAAGCTTTGACAGTCCATACCAAAGGCGAGAACAAGAGAAAGAGTTATGACCATCCTCCTAAAAGGACTCAAGGGTTTAAGAAGCCCAAGAAAGACTTCTCAAATTATGAAAGATTCACTTCTCGTAAGGTGGGGCACATTGCTATAAATTGTCCCATGAAAGTAGAATGAATCAAGAAGAAGAAATGATTTCAGGCCCATGATGTTGAAGATAATGATCAAGAGGATGAAGAAAAATCTAAGGTGAATGAAGATTCATGTGAAGACTATGGCTTAATCTCTGCACTCCCAGGTTCAATTTCACTAGGGAATGACACCTTGCTAGTAGATAGTGGTACCTCCAAGCACATGACAGGTTACAAGGACTCACTCTCATGTCTTGTACAAAAGAGTCCCCACACAAAGTAATGCTTGGATATTATTAAAATATCCCATCAAAGGAATGGTAGAAGCCTCCTATAAGTTGGAATCTAGAAATTCCATGAATATGAAGGATTTCCTGCATGTCATGGGACTAAAGAAGAACCTTCTTTCTATCTCAGCCTTAGATAAGAAAGGGTTCATAGTTGATTTTGTAGATGGATAATTCCTCATGTGGACAAAAGGAAAAACTATAGATGATGCAGTAGTGATTGGAGTTGAAGAAGGAGGACTCTACATATTAAAGGGACATGTAGATTCAACATTGATAACTAGTACCATAATCCCATGTAAGCTATGGTGCAGAAGGCTTGCTCATATACATTACAAATCATTTCCAATTGTGAGCAAGGTTGTGACTAGTTTACCAGATATTTAGATAAATCATGAAGGAGTGTGCAAAGGATGTGCACAAGGAAAGAATACTAAGAACCTTTATCCAAACAGTGACAACAAAGAAAAAGGGATCTTAGATATTATTCATTCAAATATATGCGGTCCAATGAAAACTACTTCATTAAGAGGGTATTTTTAATATGCTTCTTTTATTGATGACTACTCCCGCAACACTTAAATATATTTCCTGAAGAAGAAGGATGAAGTCTTTGAAAGGTTCAAAGAGTTTAAGGCCTTGGTAGAAAACCTCTCTAAAAAGAGGATCAAGATCTTAAGATCAAATAATGGAAGAGAATTCACATCAAGTGAATTCAATGAGTACTACAAAGAAGCTGGGATTAAGAGGGAGCTCACCATTCCCTATAATCCACAACAAAATGGTATGAAAGAAAGAAAGAATAGATCTATCATGGAAGTTGTGAAAACTATGATACATGATCAATATCTACCTATGTACCTATGGGCAGGGATGATTTTAAGGAACCATACTTATTACAAGTGTATAAATGTTGGCGAATCTTACCAATTCATTGATCTTCTTTACTTGCTTGAAGTGTTCCCACCAAATGGATGCTCATCCATTCAGATTGAATATGGAAACTTGTGCCTTCATGTTTCCTAAATAATCCTGCACTTGAAAGTACTTCTTGATCCCAAGAAGCCAAGCTTCAGCTTCTTGTCCCGTCTTTATCTCACTATCAAATGTAGGAGGTTTAGCTTTCCTAAATTCATCTCGAGAGAGATCCCTATGGTGCCTTCTTCTTTTCCTTTTATGAGAAGATGAATTTGTATCTCCATTGGATTCTTCAGAGTCAGATGATCCACTAGAAGTCCTTCTTCTTCTCCTAGTGCTGCTCTTACCAGGGGTTAAATTTGACGGGAGTATACCCGTATTTAGCTTTTTTACCCGTCAAATACGGGTGAATATGGAAAAAACCCGTCATCTAAGAAGGGCATTTTTTAAAAACAGTAGTAGTTTTGACGGGTATTTATAAAATTTGCCAGTATCTAATTTATATATATATGTATATATATATATATATATATATATATATACACACATATATATATATTACTAGTTGTAAATGCCAGCTATCAAGATGACTTCTCAAGGCGTCACTTCTAAGTTCTACACAGTAACACACATAAAGCTGCGAGATGACTTCTTAACAATATATTGTTGAAAAAATAGGATTAATAAATATTTCTTCCAAGTTCCACCCACATAAATCCTAGAGATGACTTCTTACAATTTTATTGTTTAAAAAATAAGATTAATAAATATTTCCAAGAAAACGTGATGATAAATAATGAAAATGACACACAGTCAATCAATTTAGACTGCAATGTGAATGAGGGCTTAAGCCTTAGAACTTAGAAGTTAGAATTATACACGCATATTTTTCGAGTCCTCGCGGGCGTGGGACTGTGGGAGGCTGGAGCATTTAACTCTACCATTTAATTTCTACCAACCGCACCAGCTGAAGGCTTGAAAGTTGAAGCTATGAATGAAAGATTGAAACCCTTTACAGGTTTACTTTGGTCAGGACTCCAAGCATGGAATTTTGAAACCAACTTTGGTCTGGACTCGAAGCTTGAAAGTTTGAAAGGGTTACTTTGGTCAGGACTCAGGACTCAAGCCTGGAGGTTGCCGCGGGTCGAGAGTGCAGTTGCAGGCGGCAGGCGGATTAAGAGTGGATACCGGTTAGCAACCGCTTCCTTCTTCAACCAAGTAAGCATTATGCCATCGAATTCATGGTTTTTTTGCAGATGTATGTGTCCATGGATACTCTGTTCTGGATACTCTGTTCTGCACTCGTTTTGCACTACTCTGTTCTGCACTCGTTTTGCACTACTCTGTACCAATTTCATAAAACTGTTCTGCACATTGACAAAAATATTGACTCCAAAAACCTGCGCCTCTTAATGGTCATTTTTCCTGTCATATTGACTCCAAAACCTGTTATACTGACTCCAAAACCTGTTATACTGACCACACATTGACAAAAATACAAAATGACAACCCTACTAAGTCATGGCTAGATGCCAACCAAACAACCAGTCTATCTGACTTAATAGCGACCATTGAAAAATACCATCATTCCCTGCCTCTTTCGAGGAGCTAGATGGTATATAAAAAAAGAACAACATAGAGAGACTAAAAAACAATTATATAAAGATAAACTAGCAGGAATACTAGATATCGACGGATGACCCACAAGCATAAGACTAACATTGCCATTACCTGAGGTTAATGGGATTCGGGGAGAGACTAGACATTCCTTGAGGCTTGAGTTGCGTGGTGAGTGTCGGGAGCTCGAATTATGGAGCCAATGGAGGGACCTACCCTAGATGCTGGTCCTTCACCTGCCAATATGCTAGTGATTGCCAATTGTGAACAAATGTAGCATTGGTCGACTGTCATGTCTTCCCTGCATTGGAAGAGGCCATATATTCTGTCAGGACTTTGGCCATACACAGAGATGTTAAACCCAGTTTGGTTTGCCCCTTCAATAAGACTATTAAATACTCTCTGTAGATTGCTCTCAAACGTACTGCCTTCTGTATAGTTAAAGCTATGGTCGCATTTAGTAGTGGGTGTCTTTGTGACTGCGTTGCAAATCTGTCCTTGAAAAGTAATATTGATGAAGATCTGAACCACAATAATTAAGCCGAATAGGAGAATAGTTTGGCCGATCAGAGGAGAGCGTGCAGAATCCCTTCCATGGAACTTCATATTCTCAACGACTCTGATCACCATAGGACACTGGCAAACATGTCCACAGTTCAGATATCTATAATGTTAGAAAAAATTATTATCCTCTGCGCATTTTATTTAGATTCAATACTATTCTAACATCAGGAACCATTTCGAACCACCAATATTAACCATTTAGAACAACCAACTAACTTAAAAATAAAATAAATAAACCTAATCCATGAATGGCAGGAGGCTGCCATATTCCTCATGTTTGATGTTGACTTTTGCAGGAGAAAGGGGTGCCCAATATTGAAGGAAAGTGCATCTAGTTTCAAATGCATAATGTGAGTCTCCATTTGGTGCTCATTTCACAACTTGACAGACTCGAGGTCCCCCTCTGTTTTCTATTCCATCTCCGTCAGAAGCTAGCCAATAGAGCATTTGACCACCAAGAAGTAAGTTATAACATGAGTCATGACCATAAAGGGCCATACGATCTATAGGCATGATGGGGTCGTGAATCGAGTCCTTTAGTTCTGGGAATTTCCCATCATGCTTGGAGTGGTCAACCTCTCGCCAAACCACTCTCTGCTTCATTCATTTCCTG